>JAKCPI010002544.1:0-13880 GCA_023213315.1 Euborellia annulipes
CCCGCCAGGAGGCGACTGAAGACGGGACCTCTTGCAAACTTGCTCTTACCTATAGCAAGCTATCGGCGCCTAGCGAAGGTCGGTTTTTTGCTCTCGGCAGAGAGATTTTTGCGTGTGTTCAGAACAGAAGTCCAGGATTATTGTGTGAGAGCCCCAATTGGACATTCTCAGTTTTTCTTTTCGTCTTCGATTGTTATTACCTAAGATGGACCTTTGGCGGTTTGGAAAGCCAGTTATTTATTTACCGTAGCCCGGCTGGTAAGAATAAGCAATTTTTTTTTTTTCTTACTCTTCTCTTTCATTTAGCGTAAGTTAGAATTAAGTTTTTATAGATATTTTTTGATTGTATTATTTTATATTTTTTTATTTGGTCTTAGCTATATTTTAATTTTTTTTGGCAAACACTTTTGGGGAGTAAATTTACGATAATTAAGGAGACGGGAGTCAGAATTACGTTTTATAGATATTCTTTTGGTCGTTTTATTTTATTTTATTTTATATTTTTTTATTTGGTCACCTTTCTATATTTTAATTTTTTTGTCAAACGCGTGGGAGTAAATTTACGATAATTTAGGAGACGGGAGTCAGAATTACGTTTTATAGATATTCTTTGGCCGTTTTATTTTATTTTATTTTATATTTTTTTTATTTGGTCTTAGCTATATATATATATATATTTTAATTTTTTTGTCAAACATTTTTTGGGAGTAAATTTACGATAATTAAGGAGACGGGAGTCAGAATTACGTTTTATAGATATTCTTTTTGCCGTTTTACCTTATTTTATTTTATAATTTTTTTTATTTTATTTTTATGTATTTTTTTGTTTTGGACTTGTCCATATGCTTTATTTTTTTTGTCAAACACTTTTGGGAATAAATTTATAATAATTAAGAAGCGGAAGATTCAATTTCGTTATAAGAATTCCCTAAAGTAATATCCTTAGGAAGCTCCTAGTAAGGGATCTCGTGGTCGTCTCTCAGCCCACAACTCAGCGCGGACAACAAGGGAGGTGAGTACCAAATAAAGGAGCAAGCAGCCAGGTAGATGGTCTCCGCGAAATGAAACTCTCTGTTGAGGAAACAGTTTCGGTTTTAATGAAATATAACCATCATCAGTCCATTTATCGAGCTGAAAGCATTGTTGAGTTAGAAAAAAATCAAAATAACAAAAAAAATCTGGTGTGACTGGCGCACAGCACACAACTTTCTCTTACCTTCGGTAATCGAAAGTTGTGTACTGTGCTTGTCACACCAGATTTTTTGTGTCGACATGTATTTAGTTCCCGGCAGTAGGGAATATTTGAATTCATTGTCAGATGTAAAATTTATAAGTATGGGAAAATATTTATATTTTGTTACCATGGCAACTATTTCTCCTATCTTTCCTATGAAGCACACAACAATTTTGAGGACAAAACGAGAATATACATTTGAAAGAGCATCTAAAAAATAATTGATTTTTGAATTTTAATCAAAATCGTTAGAGCAAATTTTGAGAAAATCGAAAAAAACTGAAAAAGTACATCAGTAAAGTACTAGTACTCTTTGGCCGATTTTGATTAAAAGCTTATTTTTCCGGTCCCGGGGGTGTTTAACTTAAATATAAAATTTCAGCTTCATAGCTCAATTCCTTCATGCTTAAAATTGTACACACACACACACACAGACAGACAGACAGACCATGTCGCGAAAACCACTTTTTTGGATTCAGGGGACCTCAAAACGTGAAGATCCATCAAAATCTCGACATCGAATTTTTGACATGAATCCAATACTTTCTCTCTATATATATATTACATATATACATAGGTAAGAGAAAGTAATTATTTGAATATTTACAAACAATATATAACCGATACATACAGTGTGAGCTCAAATGACAAAGCATTGAGTCATATTGCGGAGTTGTCAGTAGATGTGTATTATACATAAATTATTTGTATAAAATACAATTGACACACTAATGCATAACAGGGTCCATATATCAAAACACTAAAATTTGCTAGGAGGTCAATCATTCCAGATTTATATAATTTTCAGAACTTTTCTTAATGCACTAGTTCTTTGTTTCAAGCAATGTGCTATTTTTTTAAGAACGTATATTTTGATTTTTACTTTCTCTTACCTATGTATATATGTAATATATATATAGAGAGAAAGTATTGGATTCATGTCAAAAATTCGATGTCGAGATTTTGATGGATATACACGTTTTGAGGTCCCCTGAGTCCAAAAAAGTGGTTTTCGCGACATGGTCTGTCTGTCTGTCTGTGTGTCTGTGTGTCTGTGTGTGTTCAATTTTAAGCATGAAGGAATTGAGCTATGAGGTTGAAATTTTATATTTAAGTTAGTCACCCGCCTAGGGCGTGAAAATAAGCTTTTAATCAAAATCGGCTAAGGAGTACTACTGTAGTACTTTACTGATGTACTTTTTCAGTTTTTTTCGATTTTCTCAAAATTCGCTCTAACGATTTTGATTAAAATTCAAAAATCAATTATTTTTTAGATGCTCTTTCAAATGTATATTTTCATTTCGCTCTCAAAATTGTTTGAAGCACACTTTTTTTTTTTTTTTCTCATTCACACACACATTCACACACACATCCACACAGTCTTTTCGGCAACTCAGGCCATTTAAGACTTTAGACGATAACCGTTGTAATTAATATATATGTATATTGTGGGTTGAGGCATTTCTATTTAAGCCATCTGGTATCCAAATGGCTTAAATAAAATCATCGGACTGCCTGGGTCCGAACCCGCGACGTTTGGTATAGGAGGTAGGCGCTCTACCTACTACGCCACACCCGGGGGCTTGAAGCACACTTTACTCTTGTACTTCGTAGGAAGAATAGGAGAAGTGGTTGCCATGGTAACAAAATATAAATATTTTTCTGTTTATAAATTTTACATCTTAAATTCTAATATATTGACGTAAACTAAATATATGTCGACACGAAAAATCTGGTGTGACAAGCACAGAACACAACTTTCGATTACCGAAGGTAAGAGAAAGTTGTGTGCTGTGCGCCAGTCACACCAGATTTTTTAATTTAAAAGATTTTATTTTTCAAAAGTAAAAATGTATTATTTTTAAAAATAAATGAATTAAAAGAAGACATATTGCCCCCTCCTAGAGGATGCCGGGGGGGGGGGCAATGTACCCTTGCCCCCTCCCCCCCCAGTTCCGGCGCGTATGTTGAGTTAGGACTTTTGATTTCATTCTAAGCCAGGGGTGGCGACCAACACACACGCCTATTACGCGAGTGCGACACAAATCAAAGTTCTTAAAGAGCACAAGGACTGATAAATAAAACGCCCCCTTTAACAAAAAAAAAATATATTTTACATTTTAAATCCGAATTTCGCTGGGGGTTCTGGCAATGGAGTAGAGCAAGAGTCACCGAGATCGTTGCGGTTAAGTGATGCCAGACACGGCGGAACCTTGGAGAAGTGACCCCGAGGAACCAGTGGGTGTGGAACGTTCCACGAATGCTATCGGTATAATACCGCAGCAGCCGAAAGAGAAAATAAAAAAGTAAAAAAAATCCGAATCTTGTATTGGATCAGGCCACATTTATTTCACTATGTAGTTTTGACGTTTCGGGAGACGCCTCCCTTCATCAGGAATCCAGGCATTACAAGCGTTATCATTTATTATTTAACTATCTACACCAGGCTTTCCCAATCTTCATTTTTTTATTTCGAATCTATGTGCTTTAGAATCTAAGGCCGAGTTTCTCGGGGGGAGGGGAGGGTGAGTAATTTGGTGTGACTGGCGTACAGCACACAACTTTCTCTAACCTTCGGTAACACTGTGCTACAAAATGTAACTTTTTTTCTAGCCCCGAGAAAATTCCTTCAGATTCTTAAGTAAAATGACCTCCTGAATCCAAATATGACCTCCGTTTTCCCCCACCACGTACCGTTTTCGGGGGGTAGCCCCCTACTTATTTCCACCCCTTTTCGTTAATTATAGGGCCACGAAAAAAATTTGGAGGGATGAAAAGGAATATTTTAGCCTTAACATTTCTTCAGAAGGTCTAGAGAAGTGAAAAGTTAAAAAACATTAACATTTGGATCCAAGGGGGGGATGTGGGGGAGGGTTTTGTCCCTTAAAATGCAAAAAAATCATTAAAAATAATCGATTTTTTCTGATTTTTCACGAATTTTTTCACTGATTTTCTACATATTCCAGCTGACAGACCCACCTCACCCTTCCGTAAACATCCCTCAACTAAAAAAAAATATATAGGATAAAGCGGGTGGGGTGTGGGCGATTCCGAAGCCCTTGCAAGAAGATGGAAGATTCACAGCTCAGTTAGTCAAATTGGGCGCAATATAGGCAAATATGCGGCTAACTTTCATTTTTTTGGGCTGATCTTTACAAATTTAAACTTAAATATACGGATCTCTTCTATGTCCTTCAATATTTCCATATTTTATCTAAAGGGGTAGAAATTATTTCTTGGCAATAATTGAAAAAAATTCTTCTTGCAAGGGCTTCGGAATCGCCCACACCCCACCCGCTTTGTCCTATATATTTTTTTTTAGTTGAGGGATGTTTAAGGAAGGGTGAGGTGGGTCTGTCAGTTGGAATATGTAGAAAATCAGTGAAAAAATTGGGAAAAATCAGAAAAAATCGATCAATTTTAATGATTTTTTTGCATTTTAAGGGACAAAATCCTCCCCCACATCCCCCCCTTGGATCCAAATGTTAATGTTTTTTAACTTTTCACTTCTCTAGACCTTCTGAAGAAATGTTAAGACTAAAATATTTCTTTTCATCCCTCCAAATTTTTTTCGTGGCCCTATAATTAACGAAAAGGGGTGGAAATAAGTAGGGGGCCACCCCCCAAAAACGGTACGCGCTGGGGGAAAACGAAGGTCATATTTGGATTCAGGAGGTCATTTTACTTAAGAATCTGAACGAATTATCTCGGGGTTTTTTTCTTGTTGCACAGTGTAATCGAAAGTTGTGTTCTGTGCTGTGTCTCACGCCAGATTTTTTTCTGTCGAGATATATTTACTTTCCGTTGATACGTATATTAAAATTCAAGATGTAAAATTGCCCGCAGGCCTGGCAAGAAGAAGGAACAACAGTCACCAAGATCAATGTTGTTAAGCAACGCCAAGTGGTGCTGAAAATCGGGATAGGTGGCCCTCGAAAAATAAGACCATTGAACCCAAATTTTTATAAGGAGTAAGAATCTATTTTCATGTGAAGGGAAAGCAAGAAGAAACTTTGATTTAAACAGAAAATCCCTAAAAGATCTTTTATTTGACCCACAAAATGAATACGGAAATTTTTTTAAATATCTCAAGTGTATTAATTTGTTTTAATAATATATAATCTTCTACTGTTATAATATTTATTATTTATTGTTATACATTTTATTTATAAAGACTGTTGAATTTGTACACATGATCAATTCAGTATTTATTTGTTAAGTTTCCGAAACGATTATTATTTGTTATGTCTTTATGACGCAAATATGTATTTATTTATTTATTTATTAAGATATTGTCATTGATCAAGGAATACGGAGGCGCGAAATGACTAGTTTATAACTAAATTATAAATATTTTAGTCATATCGGGGAAGAATTGTTTTGAGTCGTATCTACTACACTGTGGCATGCAAACTAAAAATACTTAAGAAATATTGGATACAGGAGACGTAGCAGCCAAGGAAATTAAATAAAAAAACTTTTATTTAATTAATTAATTGTCGACGTTTCGGTCGCAAATTACGACCTTCATCAGGACAATAAAATACGAGGCGTAGGGTATTTTTTTTTTATTGTCATTATTAATTATAAGCTACAATATATATTTAATTCTTACATGTCAATGTTAATTGAATGTAACAAGCCCGGCGTGAGCAGCTCACTCATTATAATACATGCATTAATCGTTAAATATATCTAGTAGCTTATAATTAATAATGACAATCAAAAATAATACTCTACACCTAGTATTTTAACAATTATGAAAGTCGTGATTGGCGACCGAAACGTCGACAATTAATAAATCAAATAAATTTTTTTTTTAATTAATATCCAAAGCAAGCAACGTTAACAAAATAAAAAGAAGTATCTTACCGTATTTTCGCTGAAGGGGTAGCAACCCCTGTGCCCCACGCTCTTTCTAAGGTCGTCGTTTCAAGAGAACCACGGAGCTCCCAGCCATTTGAAAGTTCACACTCAACTAAAAGAAAGAACGATTTGGTTCAGACAGGTATGAAAAGGAAATGGAATCATCTATTAGGATTCTATTTTATGTCTTTTTTAGAATAAACAATTTTTTTTTTTTTTTTAAGATAAAAATTAAAAGAGATCTTTTTTTTTTAAATAAACACAGAGAGAGAGAGATAAGAATAAATATTCTCAAATATAATGTGCTTGCTATAAAATAAATGTAATCATCTGAATATATAATTTCTATGCTAGTTGTACCTCACTTAGCCAAGAGGGGAGGTGGGGGGGTCCCTTAGATATTTAGTTTTTCCAAATAAAAATCTCACCCTCGGCTTTTTACTTTCTCTTACCTCTATATATATTATTATAGGTATAGAGAGAAAGTATTAGATTCATGTCAAAAATTCGATGTCGAGATTTTGATGGATATACACGTTTTGAGGTCCCCTGAATCCAAAAAAGTTGTTTTCGCGACATGGTCTGTCTGTGGGTGTGTGTGTGTGTGTTCAATTTTAAGCATGAAAGAATTGAGCTAGGAGGTTGAAATTTTATATTTAAGTTTTGTGCCCTCCTGCACCGTGAAAATAAGCTTTTAAGAAATCGGCCAAAGAGTACTAATGCTTTACTGATGTACTTTTTTAGTGTTTTTTACATTTTCTCAAAATTCGCTCCGATTTTGATTAAAACTCAAAAATCAAATATTTATTAGATGCTCTTCAAAATCTATATTCCCATTTTGTCATTGAAATCTTCTGAAGAGCACTTTACTCTTGTACATCATAAGGATAGGAGATAACGTTGCCATGGTAACAAAATATAAATAAATATTTTCCCATACTTATAAATTTTACATCTTGAATTCTAATATATCGGCGGAAACTAAATATATGTCGACACGAAAAATGACAAGCACAGAACACCAATAAATATATCTTAACACAAAAAATCTGGTGTTAAAAGCACAGGGAAAAAATTTCGAATACCGAAGGTATGAGAAAGTTGTGTGCTGTGCGACCAGTCACACCAAAATTTATAATAATAAATCACTAATTAAGTGTTCTTTTATCCACGTTTGTTATTAATATATATTATTTAATAAATAAATAATACTGGTACATATTCAGATAGTGTTGGTAAAATAAAATTAGGATCATCAAATATTTCCAGGGAGGGGGAGGGAATATAGCGAGCGATTCAAACTTCCAACATTTTATAAATCTTTTTACTCTTTTAAAAGTATTTGGCAACTGAGAAGACAATCAGTCACCACAATGATTGCCATCAAGTGATGCCAAGCCCGGTGACCCCGAGCAATCAGCGTGTTGAACGTCCCCCGGTGCTATGTATAAAAACATTTATTTAATAAAGTCAAACCCTTAATATTGCCTTAGTAGCCGTTATTTTTTAAATAAAATAAAAATAAAATTATTTGACGAGAGGGAGGAGGCCCCGTTCGGGGTGGCACCCCTGAGTTACAAGCAGAACCACCCCTGCCCACCATCCAAAAAAATCAGAATATATTTATTTTCCCTTGGCTCCTTTTTTTTATATTTTATTTTATAAGAAATCAAAGTAGCTCGAAACATTGTTTTTTCTATTAATCAATGCTTACGTCCTTTATAAGACTGCAAAATTTAATTTCGAAATCCCAACAGGAAATTTGTTAAACAGAGAGAGTGTGTGAGCTATATAGATTAAAATTAATTGGATGTTAATTTTCCAGAACAAAATTTGGAAAAATTATAAATCAAAGAGGGTTGAATTTGTAGACTAGTGTCTGTTTGTAAAAAAAAAAAAAAAAATTAGCGAAAATTTTTTATATTATTTATTTATTTTTTTTTTTTTTTTGAGAGAGGAAAGATGTGTAATATTAAATTTAGTTATTTTTGGCTACTGAGGCCTTTTTTGAATATACTTTTGAAACTCGATATTCCGTATCGATGACATGCCGCGGGCGTACGATGATTATGATATAAATTAATTATCTAAATGGAGTTTTAAAATATGATGTTAATGGATTTACATTCTCATTATTGGGATTATTGTCATTGCCAGTATCCTATGAGGGGCCCCGGACTTTGGTTCCTACTTTAAAAAAAAAATTTCATTTTCTTTTTTTTCTGAAGTGCACGAACAAAAAATATTTATAAGCTGCAGAGAAGTGTTTTTTTTTTTTTTTTTTTAATAAAAAAAAACACATTTTTTCCCATTCACACAGTCTTTTAGGCAACTTAGGCCATTTAAGACTTTTACGATAACCGTTATATCTATATATATAAAAATGAAATGGGAAAAATGTATGTATGTAAATATGTATGTATATGTTCTATAGAAATCCACAATTTCCAATGAATCCATTTGAAATTAAGTATACATATAGTATATGGCTCTGGGAGTAACGTAGTAATAATTTGAATCTCTTAAATGTTTTGGAAAATTAATTATAATCAAATTTCTTCAATATGGGAACACAAAATCAACAAATTGGCTAGAAATTAGAGAGCGTCCTTTATGCTATGTGAACCAGCTTCCTACCTGACTATGGGCTGGGGGTGGGGGCTACGCAGCAGTTGAAAAACGAAGAGAGGACGCAGGTGACTGACCCTTTAAACAGTCATAAACAGACCCTTTTGTGCTGTGCCCAATAGGTACCCTCGCCTCGCTTGAATATAAGATCCTTCCTTAACATCTTAACACTTGCATTGCAACAAGAAATATCCCAAATTGGGAATAAACTTGCTCGCCGAAGGCGAGCAAGGGGGTCCAGGGGCGCAGCCCCCTCGCTAGGCGGAAAGCCCGCCGAAGGCGGGCTTTGCGACTAGTTATTTATAATATCTATTGTGGGTCCAGGCATTTCTATTTAATCTATTTGGTATCCAAATGTCTTAAATAAAATCATCGGACTGCCTGGGATCCGAACCCGCGACGTTCGGTATAGAAGATAGGCACGCTACCAAATAGACCAAGCCCGTAGGCAAGAGAGAAGTTGCTATTATGTTAATATTATAGGATGGAAGAGAGCAAGTACAGGTGCAGCAAATAAAGAGAGGCTTTGGATGCCAAATGCTGAAAAAGAGATGTTTCGGACAAAATTTTATTCGTCCATCCTCAGTCCTTGTAGGCTTATAATCTAATTAGGCGCAAAGTTGTCATTGTTGTTGTGGCACTAATTGGTGCACATGTATATTTTTTTTATAAAATCAGGCGAGTGTCAATGTTTCGTGAGAGTAATAGATAATTATTTATTTATTTAAAAAAAAATTTTCATTCACTCAACAGAAAATTTCCATTGCAGAGTGAACTGGGAACAAATAATCATTTCACAATTCAGATAAAATTATAAAATTTACATATGATAACAAGAAAAAAAAAAAAAAAATTAATAATATAAATTATAACTCAAATTATGGAATTCATGAAAAGGCCTCCCTTCTAGTATATTCAACAATCATGTTGAATATGGGAGATCTCTCCATTATCCTGGTTCTCGCCCTGCTAATATGAAACAGAGATCCAAATCTTAAGGAAACTGCTGGGACCCTGAAGCCAATTTTAGCTAATAATTCGGGGGTATCCCAACAATTTCCCAATAGACAATTCAAACATTTGATTTTGTCGTCATCTCTCCTATCAGAGAGACTTTTTAAAGAGAACATTTTCAATAGCTCGCAATAGTCTAGAGGGGCGCCAAACAGTCCAACTTCTCTATAGAAGAGAAATTTCAAGAATTTCTTCTGGACCCCTTCAACCATATTATCTAAAATGAAATTTCGAAATTCTGTTCACTAACAATCGCATCATATATATTTGTTTAGATTGTTTTTTATATACATAGGTTGGTGCTTGATGGGTGCTAAGAATCATAAAAATCATTTTCAGCTCCTTTATTCATACAAGTCCTTTGATATAAGAAAAATTTTCATTCACTCCAGATTTTGCCGCCATTTTGTTGTGGCTTATGACTATCTTACTTCTCAAATCTTTATTAGCTAGCCAAATAGAGAACTTGCACTTCTTATGTGCAGCCAATTATTGTAAAATCAAGGAACTTCTTTGAGTGGTATTCAAGAGGGATATTTCAATGATGGCATGAATATCTCAAAAATGACAAAATGGTGGCTTATGACTATCTTCCACTAAGCCCTTCATATTTTAAATATCATTTGGGAACCAGTGAGAAAATAATTTTATTATTAAGTTCCCCTAAAGAGAAAAAGAGGATAGATAACTAACTCTATATTATAAATAAATAACCCCATTCAGAAGAGAGAGATTCATTTTATAATTAAATTAATACTATATAGCTATATTTTAATAACGACCTCGGGATAATCCCAAGTTGTTGCCAATAATTAATAATGGCCGTGAAAATTTCAATTATAAAATAAATAGATTTTAAACCTCGAGGATAGAGTTGTAAACTCGTGAGAGAGAGAGAAAAAGAGAGAACCATTTACTAATCAGTTTATTGCTCAAATGACATTCGATATAAGCATCGACTAATCGGGTTTTAAATACCTGGCTGGCTGGCTCTCTTGGAAACTTGCATTCACTTAGGAATCTCTCTTTCACCCCTTTGGAGAGCAATAACAATCTCTCATTTAATTTTAAAGAGCCTCAAAAATCGTAATCTTTGTGGACCCTTCAGCCCGCCCGCCACTGACCTCTAGTAATGGTTTAATGACTTGAATCAATGTCAAAATTGAATAGAAAAATATTTAATAAGTCTGGGATCCCAAATATATATATTATTAATCTACCGGTTATCGTAAAAAGTATTATATGATCTAAGTCGCCGAAAAAGATTGTGTGCATGGGTGTGTGAGTGTGGAATAGAAAAAGTATGAGTGTTAAAAAAAATTAATAGAACTATTAATTAACAATTAACTAATAATCAATTAATTATTAATAATTATTAATAATATGATTAATTATTAATTAATTAATTAATTTTATAATTATTAATAGTATATTATTAATTATTAATTAATATTAACAATAACACTTGAATAGAATATCATTTGAATGCAATTCTCAAACACAGTGTTTTCTTTAAATTAGTGTATTCAGTCTAGAATAATTCTTAATAACTAGGAGACGTAAGAGAAAATATCAATTTTAATATTATGGACTTATTCATACTCTAATATTGTCTTCTTTTTGATAAATAAAACTCTATTCACCCTCAAATTTTGACGTGAGAATATAGGGCCCAGTTAGGGAAGACTATAAAAAAAACTTGGAAAAAAGGCATGGGCGTAATTAAGGGGAGACCTGCCCCCCCCCCCCAGAAGGCTCGTGGCTACCGCAGAAAGCTCCTTGCCCCAAGAAAAATTGAGAAAATATGGGGCTTTCCAGGCCCATAAGACATACAAGTGTTCAATAAAGAAAGTTATTATAAATTAAGTGACTGATTTACAGTCAAACTTTAATTTGTTCTCGAAACTAATGTTTCTAGCTTATGACTATCTTCCACTAAGCCCTTCATATTTAAAACGGATTTTTTTGGAGTGGAATATACCATCTATTGCAATAATATTGAGATTAAAGCCCGGTAGTTAGGCAGCCTAAATGGCACACGCACACTAAACTTTTTTCTGAATAAAACATTGAGATAATTTGTATTTCGATAGGCTCATATCTTGAAATTTATATTAAAAAAGATAAATTTTTATGGTTAATTTTGTTAAAAAGGATCTTCTGCTTTGAAAAAGATAATTCTCACACAGACAACCTGCCATTTTGGCTGCCTAGCTAGTGGAGTTTAAAATTATTGGTGGCTAATGACACCAAAATAGTGCTTCATGATTTTAAATATTCATATTATATTTTTAAAAATAAAATCTGGAATCTTCCAAGTCATTGCCAATAATTAATAATAGCTCTAGAAATAAGCCTCTAGGATGTATCTAGAAAAAATCTGGTGTGACTGTCCTACAGCACACAACTAATGAGTTCTGTGCTTGTCACACCAGATTTTTCGTGTCGACATATATTTAGTTTCCGACAGTACATTCGGATTTCATGATGTAAAAAAAATTTATAAGTATGGGAAAATAATTATATTTTGTTATCATGTTCAAAAGTCCATGGGGGGTGCCTAACTTAAATATAAAATTTCAACATCTTAGCTCTTTTCGTTCTTGAGATAATTTGTTCACAGACAGACAGACCATGTCGCGAAAACCACTTTATTGGATTCAGGGGACATCAAAACGTGAAGATCCATCAAAATCTCGACATCGAATTTTTTTTTGACATGAATCCAATACTTTCTCTCTCTCTCATATATATATATTATATATATACATAGGTAAGAGAAAGTAAAAATTATTTGATTGATCATAGATCATTTAAAGAGAGAGCCAAGCATCGAATAATTAGATTTTTAAATACCTGTCCCTCGTTCTTGCATAAAGAAAATTAAATAAAAAGAATGTTTTTTTGTCCACAAATGCTAAAAAATTTGCCAATATTTTCTATATTTGTCCATTCTGAATGAAAAGGGTTATAGACTACATCTCTACCGAGCTCGGGCCCCTGACTTCCAGCAACAGCTCACATTCCAAAATAAATTTATATAATTATATGCAGTTCTCACTTGATTTTCACTCATCAAGTGAGATCTTATGCAAAAATTTCTTGATTTTAGCCAGTATTAGTAGGCGGACCAGCATCTTGGCCAGATCACCTTTACTACTGTTAACTTAACCCTTTTGGGCCAAAGCCAATGAAAAATTTTTGAATTTTAAAAAACAAAATCATTAAATACTGACAGACAGGTATGAAGAAGGGACAAGAAGTTGAAGAAACGTCAACTAGAAAGTGTTTATTTATTTAAAAAAAAAAGTAAAAATATTCCCCGAAAAAATAACATACAGCCTGAAGAGTTGGGGTCTAAATGGCCTGAGATGCCAAAAAAGATTTTAAACAAATAAAAAAAAATCTGGTGTACTGACGCACAACACACAACTTTCTCTTACCTTCGGTAATCGAAAATTGTGTTCTGTGCTTGTCACACCAGATTTTTCGTGTCGATATACCATGGCAACCATTTCTCGTAAGAATAGTGCCAAAGGTTTTGGCTCTAGCGCTAATTTTTTTTTCTATTCCTCATATTCCTTTCCATTAGCACTACATTTTAAATAGCCTACATTTCTCGCTAGCTTAATTTCCGTCACGCCTTTTGGAAACAAATAAGTAGATAATAGACATAATATTTCATTTGTATTTAATTCATATATTACAGAAAGAAATTCAAAGATTTTTTCGCACTCTGCTGATAGGGGCACAATCGATCTTTTCTTGGATGATTTAATTTTTTGTTTGTTATTAACTCTTTTTTAGTTAATCTTAACTATATATGTAGAGTCTATAAGAGAGAATTTCATGTCAAAAATTCGACGTGACGATTTTGATGAAATACAGGTTTTAAAGCCCATGAGCCCAAAAAAGTGGATCCCGTGTGTGTGTGTGAGTCTGTGTGAACAAAATATCTTAAAAACAAGAAGGAGAAAATTATATTTAAGTTAGTTTGCCTTCGGGGCTTGGTGTAGGGGTTAGCGTGCTAACTTCGTATACCAAAAGTCGCGGAGTTCGGACCCCAGGCAGTCGGATGATTTTATTTAAGCCATTTGGATACCAAATGACTTAAATAAGAATGCCAGGACCCCCTAAT
>JAKCPI010002545.1:0-25072 GCA_023213315.1 Euborellia annulipes
TTTATACATTTTTAACTTTGCCCATCAACCGTAGGTTGGACAGGTAAAGTTAATGTAATCGTAAAAAAATCGAAATTTTTCTGAAGCTGCCAAAATGCGTTTTGAGGTCCCCTGAATCCATTTAAGTAGTTTTTGGAATGATGTCTGTGTGTGTGTGTGTGTGTGTGTATGTCTGTGGTAATTTTTTTCGTCAACGAAATCTCAAAAACTATTCATTCAATTGTTTTGAAATTTTGCACCCATAAACTAGGGGTAGAGGCCAAGAACTGAAAAGCTTTTGGTAAACATCGGACCATTAGGGGGGCTCTAGAGGAGGGCCAATATTTTTTTCTTACATAACCTATAATTTTTAACTTCGCCTGTAATGTAATGTAAATATATAGAGTGTTACATAAATAATGAACTAAATTTTTAAATTATCAAGTCAGTATTCATTCAAACCTAAATTTATAGGCATAAAATTGGGATGACTTAACTTGTTGAAATTATAAAGAAAAAATTTAATTTCTAACAATAAAATTTAATAAAAAAATTCTACCATATATTGATTTGAATATGAATTGCATTGAACTGTCTTAAATTGATGATTGAATAAAATTTATTGGAAAGATTTTCTATACTAGAATCTATTTATACCGATAAAAATTAAAAAAAAATTCTCTGATATTTGATTTAAATAAATTATGAATGAATTATGTATGGTCTATATCAGTGGTTCCCAACCTGGGGGCGATCGCCCCCAAGTGGGCGATTTGGGATATCAGGGGGGCGATAAATAAGCGGGGCCGATTGGGGGGCGATGAGTATTCAAAGGGGGGGAAAATTATTAGATTTAACTAAAATTTAAAAGAATAAATCAAGAGGAAAATCTCCTATTTACAGGATGGTCAGGAAAGAAGAGAAAAAAATATTGACATAAAAATAAAATAGTCTGAAGATAATTCTAATCTAGAATTGAAACGTCCCAATCTAGAATTGATTAATAATTTTTGTCATTTTTGTTTTCATTAAATAAAGATTGACCGAAAAAAGATCCATTTTTGTTATTTTCTTCATAAAAATAAAATTATTATTAGATTTTTAAAAGGTTACGCCAGGAAAGAAATCAGACAAAAATTTAATCAATTTTTAACTAATTTTAATTTCGATTGCCGACGTTTCGGACGCAAATCGCATCCTTCCTCAGGACAACAGGTAGTATCATATCTTTATTTTACTAACTACCGATTGTCCTGAGGAGGGATGCGATTGCGCCGAAACGTCGGCAATCGAAATTAAAAATTAGTTAAAGATTGATTTTTTTTTTTTTTTTTTTTTAACACACACTCCTTCTTCTCCCTCCCCCCCCCCCCCCCCCTCCCCCCCCCCCTTCCCCCTCTTACCCCCTATAAGACTTATTTATAATAACAACAATAATTATAATATATATATTGGTTCGTGGGTTTTTTTTTATATTTTTTTTTTTTTCAATTCCTATATAAAAAAATAAAATATAACACTCTCCCCGCCCCCCACCCGACCCGTTAGGAAGAAGGGGGGGGCGCAACCCACCCCCCCCCCTGCCCAGTTAAAGATTGATTAAATTTTTGTCTGATTTCTTTCCTGGCTTCCATCCTACTCATATTTGAAAATTTCAACGTTTCAGTCACTATTTCTGCAGGTGTTGTATTTATTCACTTTGAAAAGAAAACGTTATCTGAGGAACTTGATTGATTCACTTTGAAATTAAGTACTTTTTTGTTAAAAATTTTAAATCATGCAATGAAAATGAAAAGGGGGGGGGGGGCGATAGGTGATAGACAACCTCCAGAAAGGGGCGATGGGCCAAAAAAGGTTGGGAACCACTGGTCTATATAAAGAATTTCCAACCGGAGGAGGAGGGGGAGCCAACACATTGTTATTATTCGAGTAATTGTAGTTTCGAGTTTTTTTCTAATAAAGTTTTTATTATTATTTTTTTTTAACCTCTATTAAAAAAAAAAAAATAGGTGTGGAAGCGAAGAAATTTTTTCGGGGCGGTGTAATAAAATTAATTTTGGAAACTGCTTGTCAAATATTTATTCAAAATCTATAATTATATGGCAGTCCCAGTATTTAACTAACTGAAGATTATTTAATTTTTTAAATATATTTGCCATGGTAACAAAATATAAATATTTTTCTATGTTTATAAATTTTATATCTCGAATTTAAATATATATTTATTGTAAAAAAAAACTCAGGTGTGACAAGCACAAACACACCTTTCAACCGAAGGAAAGAGAGATTTGTGTGCTGTGAGGCTAGTCACACCGGATTTTTTAATAATAAATAAATATTAAAATTAAATAATCTTCAGTTAGTTAAATAGAGGAGCTTCATTAAAGATTTTAAATAATATTAGACAAGCGGTTTCCAACCTTTATTTACCTTCCGGAAATAGGAAAGAAGAGATTAGTTCCTTTGTTTATATCTTGAATTCTAATATATCGACGGAAAAAAAATATATGTGGACGCAAAAAATCTGGTGTGACACAACTTTTTATCACCGAGTGTAAGCGAAAGTTGTGTGCTGTGCGACAAATCACACCAAATTAAATGTATGTGTTTGTGTAAAAGATAGGAAGGAAAAAAAAGAGCATCCATAAGAATCTTTCAAAGGTAAAAAATCTGGTGTGATGGTCGCACAGGACACAACTTTATCTTACCAAAGGCCACACCAGATTTTTTGTGTCGACATATATTTAGTTTCCGCCAATATTTTAAAATTCAAGATATAAACCAGGGAAAATATTTATATTTTGTTACCATGGCAACCATCTCTCCTAACTTCCCTATGAAGTACAAGAGTAAAGTGTGCTTTAAACAATTTTGAGGGCAAAATGAGAATATACATTTTAAAAAGCATCTAAAAAATAATTAATTTTTGAATTTTAATCAAAATCTTTAATTTTGGAAAAAAATTGAAAAATACTGAAAAAGTGCATTAGTAAAGTACTAGTACTTTTTGGCCGATTTTGTTTAAAAGTTTATTTTTCCTCCTAAGTGGGGCCCCTAACTTAAATTGAATATTTCAATCCCCTAGCTTTTATCGTTGTTGAGATTGACAGACACACACACACGAGAGAGACCAATTTCAGGGACCCACTTTTTTGGACTCAGGGGACGTTAAAGCGTGTATATATCCTTTAAAATCTCGACATCGAATTTTTAACATGATCGCAATATTTTGTATTTATTTCATATATATAGGGTAAGAGAAAGTAAAACGAATGAAGAAATTTTCAAACAAAATCATTTACTTATACAGTTAGGTTTCAAATCGAAAAAAAGCCAAAAATAAAATTTCAATTTCCATATGTAGACTATATATTTATGTAGGCCTACAAGCTTTTCTACCATGTTTGAGTGTGTGTGTGTAGATTTGGTAATCACTAAAAATAATAATAGTAGGGGAGCCCAGAGTGCTAAATGTGTTTTTGCTCGAGCGCTTTGAAGACCTATTGGATCGCGAAGATTATATGCTAATAAACAAAAAGTTTATCTGATGTAAAGCTGTTTAGTGGTGGGGCTAGCGTGTATAAATTTCTAAAAATGTAAAAAAAAATCGTTACATCGAAATACTCGAGCGCGTCAGTCTTTGATACCGTGTAGTGTCTACCAACTCCTGTTTACAGAGAGATATTAATCTGACGAATAGCTAGGGGAAGTTAGCTGTAATTCGAGGTAGAAATTGGGGAAAAAATGTTTTTCCTCGAGCGTGTCAGAAATTCATAAGGGGGGTTAATTTAACTATAAAAAGTGTCCCATAATAAAGACTGACGATTTGGACGTGTCGAAAAGTTTATATCGATATTTAAACATGTCAAAAAAAAATCGTGACATCGAAATGCTCGAGCGCGTCAGAATTTTATACAGGGAGGTTCAGCTCGATGTTTTAGTGGTGTAAACTCTTAATCTGACGATTTTGTAAAGGAATTTTTTTAATCTGACGATTAATCGCTCTTCTACTGAGATATTCTCAGTCAGCCATCGTCCGCGGGCGGGAAACAGAATTTATTTCATTTATAATCATGAAATATTGGTTAGATAATGCAAAATATTTACAGAAAACTCTTCATTATAGAATTTTATTTAAAAAACTAAATGCCTAAAAAAATAATTAAAAAAAAATGAAAACAATTTTTTAGATTATAGACCTATCAATTTTTTTTTAACAACAATATATTCAAAATGTAATACAATGAATTATAAAAAGATTATAACTGACAATCATTGACGCAAAAATTATAAATAAATAAATATATTTATATAGGCGCGCAATTCTGACCGCCATAGCGAAAGACGGACGAGAAGTTGTGGCATGACGTCATTGTCGCGGGTGCCCGCGTCCGCCCTCCGCCAACCCAAAGTCTACCTTAAGACGTAGAGGAAGAGTGAGAAAAAGCAAAGGAAGAGAGGCGTCGAGCGGAAAATTCATTATTCTCAATAGTTGTACATACTACACTCTTGGGATAGTTTTTGATGCTTCGGCTTACGGTAATCGGCAGATTATGCTATTTCTATAAATTTTAAACTATTTTCTTTGAAATAAAAAAAACTACATTTGCGCTCGAACATTTCAAGGTATCGATTTTTTTTTGCAGATTGGTGATTCGCTCAAATTTTTAGGTCACGCTCAAATCGTCAGATTATTGAAGGGATTATGTTTTCTGCATGTAATTAACTTATTTTGTTTAAATCTGACGCGCTCGAGTTTTTTTGAGGATCGATTTTTTTTTACTAATCTGATCGACTCCCCTAGACGTTCGACACTATATTGAGGAACCATACTTGGTAAAAGTACTTAACATAGTACAAAGATTCTCCCCTAATATTAATCTGCCGAGCTCGAGCCACTTACGAAATCCCCTCTTGGGCTCCCCTACTATAATTAAAAATAAAATATTAAATGTTTTAATGAAAAAAGCAAATGGATTTAAAATAAAAAAAAAAAAAATTAAAGATGAATTAATATATAATTTAAGGGAGTGCATTGAACGAAGTGGGGCGATTTATATCAAAAACTATTCATAAACAAACCAAAATAAATAAAAAAAGGAATTAAATAAATACACTAAACGAATGATGGACCGATAAGCTTAGAGGCTCGACTTGTACCTCCCTAGAGCAGGCCTAAGCCTCTCTGCTCAACCAAACTTAAAGAGTGAAAATTATTCCCATTTATATTTCACAGAGATATTACTTTCTCTTACCTATGTATATATGTAATATATATATAGAGAGAAAGTATTGGATTCATGTCAAAAATTCGATGTCGAGATTTTGATGGATCTTCACGTTTTGAGGTCCCCTGAATCCAAAAAAGTGGTTTTCGCGACATGGTCTGTCTGTGGGTGTGTGGGTGTGTGGGTGGGTGTGTGTCTGTGTTCAATTTTAAGCATGAAGGAATTGAGCTATGAGGTTGAAATTTTATATTTAAGTTAAACACCCCCGGGACCGGGAAAATAAGCTTTTAATCAAATTCGGCCAAAGAGTACTAGTACTTTACTGATGTAATTTTTCAGTTTTTTTTCGATTTTCTCAAAATTTGCTCCAACGATTTCTTTTAAAATTCAAAAATCAATTGTTTTTTAGATTCTCAATAAAATGTATATTCTCATTTTGTGATTGAAATCTTCTGAAGACCACTTTACTCTTGTATTTCATAGGGAAGATAGGAGAAATGGTTGCCATGGTAACAAAATATAAATATTTTCCCATACTTATAAATTTTACATCTTGAAAATCGAATGAACCGTACTGTCGGAAACTAAATACATGTCGACACAAAAAATCTGGGTGACAAGCACAGTACACAACTTTCGATTACCGAAGGTAAGAGAAAGTTGTGTGCTGTGCGCCAGTCACACCAGATTTTTTTAAAATGAAATCCTAAATTGGTAAAAGTCTTGTCCTTCCTCGACGGTGACATGTTTGCCGAAGGTGAGCAAGGGACACTGGCTAAGCCTAAAGCCCGCTGAAGGCGGGTATTGCAGCTAGTTTCATGTAAAATATTTCACTTTTTAATGTCACACAAAAAGATGAACTCCAGGCTTTGAAAATTACTGATTTTAATATGAAATTAAACAGTGAAATAGAATTTATTTTTTCATTTAAAAAAAAATATTTAATTACTAATTATGATAGAAAAGCATGGGGTGGGGGAGGGAGAGAAAAAGAGAACGGACTTCATTTGATTAAAGAAAAATCTGGTGTGACTGGCGCCCAGCACACAACTTTCTCTTACCTTCGGTAATCGAAAGTTGTGTACTGTGCTTGTCACACCAGATTTTTTGTGTCGACATGTATTTAGTTTCCGACAGTAGGGTACAATTGAATTCAAGATGTAAAATTTATAAGTATGGCAAAATGTTTATATTTTGATACCATGGCAACCATTTCTCCTATCTTTTCTATGGAGTACAAGAGTAAAGTGGTCTTCAGAAGATTTCAATCACAAAATGAGAATATACATTTTAAAGAGCAACTAAAAAATAGTTGATATATGAATTTTAAAAAAAATCGTTGGAGCAAATTTTGAGAAAATCGAAAAAAACTGAAAAAGTGAATCAGTAAAGTACTAGTACTCTTTGGTAGATTTTGTTCAAAAGCTTCGTGTCACGTCCCATGGGGGGTGCCTAACTTAAATATAAAATTTCAACTTCCTAGCTCTTTTCGTTCTTGAGATATTTTGTTCACGGACACACACACACACACACACCACAGACAGACAGACAGACCATGTCGCGAAAACCACTTTTTTGGATTCAGGGGACCTCAAAACGTGAAGATCCATCAAAATCTCGACATCGAATTTTTGACATGAATCCAATACTTTCTCTCTATATATATAATACATATATACATAGGTAAGAGAAAGTAAAAACATGCTAATAATAGAGATTAATAAAGAATATTTGTTTTTAAATTTTATCTATTAAAAAAAAATAATATTTTAGTTTATTAGAAGGGGGTGATTTACACCCTCTCACTCCCTGGGTGTCATACTTTATCGGAATGTTATAATTACAAATTGGATAATATTATGAGTTTATTAAAAAGAAAAAAAAAAATGAAAATATACTAAATATGTAATATTGCGATCATTTCAAAAATTCGACGTCGAGGATATATACTCGTTTTGAGGGTGCCTAATTCCAAAAAAAAGTGGGTCCCTCAAAATGCTGAGTAGGGATGTTTGTTTGTTCAAATCTATTTCGACACAAAAAAAAAATCTGGCAAACAAATACAGAATGCAACTTTAATTTACCGAAAGTAAGAGAAAGTTGTGTACTGTGCAATCACTCACACCAGATTACGTTTCCCCCTCACTGAAAAACTCCCCTGGATCCGCCCTTGTTAAGGGAGGGAGAGAGAACATACCCCAATTGATTGGAGGAAAGAATTTTATAAAAAATATAATTTTTATTTTGAAATTTTATTTATAATAGTAATTTGGAGTATTAGAAGGGGTGGATTACACCCTCTCTCTCCCACTTTATTAAATACCTTAATAATTAGATGATCAAACGGGGAGTCGTGAATTTGGGGGGTGAACGAACGTCGTTTTTGCACAAATAAAAAAATAGACGAAATTTAAGAATTTAATTTTTCAATTTAAAAAAATATTTAATTACTAATTATAATACAAGAGCTAAGATGATACAGGACCAAGGGAGTAGGCAGCCAATAAGTGAGCCTCTATATTAAATAAAAACTCTCAAGTGTTGAGACGTTTCGGCTTTATTCTGCTAATGCCATCATCAGTCAATTAGAGCTGGAAAGTCATACATTTAATTAATTTTTAAGTTGTTAACATCACAAATACAAATAAAATATTTTATATAAGATATACAAAAATTCTTACAGTATAAGTGTATAGAGTTGTTATATTAAATATTTCTTTATATACATTATGTGGTATATAAATAATTTTAATTTGTATGCTTCCAGTCATTCAATACGTGTGTATTCGCTTAAGTAACAGTATGCTTTGATAAAATGTTTATTAATTTACAAATATATATTATTCCTGAGATGGTTTATCATTTTAATGACCTCTATTATTAGGTCAGTGGCTGAGGTGAGAAGCCGATAATAAATATTTATTTATTCAATTTAACATATTTGAGAAGGCAATAGACAAGTAAATCCCATAATACGGTCAAAAGGTTAAAAAATAAAGAAAAAGAGAAAAAAGAGAAAAATATTACACTTTTATGAAAAAAATTAATTTTATATAAAATATTTTTTAATCTCAATAACGAACTAATTAATATACAAATGATTTTTACCATTTTTCTCTTACACACACCTATATTGACAACAAAGCGTCATTGTCGTTCAAGAAGGAGAGATAGAAATTACTCAACCCGTCGCAGTCAGTCTGAAAGTTTAAGGCCCTGCTCCCCATTGCTTTAATGAAACATTTTTCTGCAAACAGCCTCTTTGTAGTATTATCTACTTGCATTAAGACTATGGCATTATCAAGATCAAAAGAATGATTTGTCATCGTAGCATGAGAGCAAAGGGCTGTGGAAGTTTTTTTATTTTTAATGTCCCGTCTGTGGTCACCCACCCTGTCATAGACCCTCCTAGAAGATTGACCAACGTATACGCTACAAGGAGATGGACAATCTAAGCATTTTATCAAATATATTATATTAGAACGCCTATTCGGTGGAATTTTGTCCTTGTTATTATACAGGAAAGATAAACTTTCCTGGGACTTGAGGGCAGTCTGCAAACCATAACTCTTAAAAATCTTTTGAATCTTTTCTGAGACACCAGGAATGTGGCTTAGTGAAAAATATAAATTATTTTTGATAGCGGGAGTAGTTGAATTATTATTTTTCACCATTCTGAACTTTTGTTCAAATTTATTTATTGCATAATTAATGCAATGTCTCGGATATGAGTTCGTCAATGCCACCTTCCTGAAATCTTCTATATTTTTACTAATAAATTGCATATCACATAGTGTGTAAATGCGCCTTAAGAAGTAATTCAAGGTGTTGAGTTTATATAAGAATGGTGTATCAGAGTTATAATTTACAAATCTGCCACTGTCCGACGATTTCCTAAAAATGTCAAATGACAGAGAGCCATCCAAATTTTTAATTATTAAAATATCAAGAAATGATATTTTGTTATTTAATTCGGTCTCAAAAGTAAATCTTATATCTGGATGGAAACTGTTAAATTTATCTAAGATGGTGTTAATATTAGATTTAGACACTATTGCCAAGGAATCATCTACATATTGTAGATAAATTAACAAATTGAGCGGCTCAACAATAGTATAATAGAATTTTCGAATGACAATTTCAGCCGCTATCGGACTCAATGATCCACCCATAGGCAGTCCTTTTAATTGTAGCATGATCTTCCCATTAAAAGAAAAATAATTCGAAAACAAGCAAAAGTTTAGGCCTGTTTTAAACCTATCTAAGTCAAAGTTGGTGTATTTGCTTATTTCGTCCCAATTTTCGTCTATGCATTCCATGAAAAAATCAAGAGAAATGCATGTGAATAAATTTTGTACATCAAAAGATACTAAGATGTGATCATTGGGAATTATAACATTTTTCAATTTTTCTTTGGCAATGTAGGAGTTATTAACCTTAAACGGGTCATCAGATGTAATATTTTTAAGGATGTCAGCAAAATATTTAGATAAATTAGCATTGCAATAATTTATGGTGGAAACTACTGGGCGGTAAGGGTGGTTTGGCGGTGTACCTTTGTGTGTTTTAATCAAGCCATATAGCCTGGCTAGATTAGAATTTTTTGGCCTCAGTTTGTTCATGGTTTTTTTATCAATTATATCGACATTATTGCAATCTTTCAAAAAGTTAGTTATTTCAAGTTCTAATTTTCTAATGGGGAAGTGAGAAACTTCTTTATAAGTTCCTTCGTCAGATAATAATGCCGACATATTTGCATTATATGATTCAGTAGTTGTGATCACAGACACTTTTGACTTATCAGACTGTAGAAATGTTAAATCCAGATTCTGTTTTTTAAACTTAATTGTTTCGTTAATATCTGATAGAATTTTACGTGAAACCGAATTATAAACATGGCTTTTATGGCCATGATTCGATACAACGTTAGAAATTTTTGATCTAATGACTGCCTTCTGAGAGATATCAAGATCATTACTTGTGACTATGTATTCGCAATCGGCTAAGCACTTAATTATATTGCAGTTAAGCACTTTTTTATTTGTAACAGGCGGAACAAATTTTGGGCCAAAGTTTAAAGTATTGAATACATAATCAGGAATGTCCCTATCTGTTAAATTAACGACTCTGGATTGATTTTTTATTTGAGATTTTTCAATAAGATCGTTTAACTTTCTCAGAATAACAGGGTGGAATTTAAAATATAAGTTGTGATCTAATATAATATATTTGATTAAATGCTTAGATTGTCCATCTCCTTGTAGCGTATACGTTGGTCAATCTTCTAGGAGGGTCTATGACAGGATGGGTGACCACAGACGGGACATTAAAAATAAAAAAACTTCCACAGCCCTTTGCTCTCATGCTACGATGACAAATCATTCTTTTGATCTTGATAATGCCATAGTCTTAATGCAAGTAGATAATACTACAAAGAGGCTGTTTGCAGAAAAATGTTTCATTAAAGCAATGGGGAGCAGGGCCTTAAACTTTCAGACTGACTGCGACGGGTTGAGTAATTTCTATCTCTCCTTC
Organism: Euborellia annulipes; assembly: GCA_023213315.1. Taxonomy (NCBI): domain Eukaryota; kingdom Metazoa; phylum Arthropoda; class Insecta; order Dermaptera; family Anisolabididae; genus Euborellia; species Euborellia annulipes. The sequence goes on from JAKCPI010002545.1 coordinate 10,743, forward strand.
TTGAATGACAATGACGCTTTGCTGTCAATATAGGTGTGTGTATGAGAAAAATAGTAAAAATCATTTGTATATTAATTAGTTCGTTATTGAGATTAAAAAGTTTTTTATATAAAATTAATTTTTTTCATAAAAGTGTAATATTTTTCTCTTTTTCTCTTTTTCTTTATTTTTAACCTTTTGACCGTATTATGGGATTTACTTGTTTATTGCCTTCTCAAATATGTTAAATTAAATAAATAAATATTTATTATCGGCTTCTCACCTCAGCCAGTGACCTAATAATAGAGGTCATTGATATATAGACCATCTCAGGAATAATATATATTTGTAAATTAATAAACATTTTATCAAAGCATACTGTTACTTAAGCGAATACACACGTATTGAATGACTGGAAGCATACAAATTGAAATTATTTATATACCACATAATGTATATAAAGAAATATTTAATATAACAACTCTATACACTTATACTGTAAGAATTTTTGTATATCTTATATAGAATATTTTATTTGTATTTGTGATCAACAACTTAAAAATTAATTAAATGTATGACTTTCCAGCTCTAATTGACTGATGATGGCATTAGCAGAATAAAGCCGAAACGTCTCAACACTTGAGAGTTTTTATTTAATATAGAGGCTCACTTATTGGCTGCCTACTCCCTTGGTCCTGTATCAACTATATCTACAGCCACTCAACCTTATATCTACAAGAGCTAAGAGTTGTTAAGAAAATCATGGGGTGGATAAGGAGAGAGAGAAAAAGAGAACGGACTTCCCATTTGATTAAAGAAAAACATGTTAATAATAGAGATTAATAAAGAATATTTGTTTTTAAATTTTATCTATTAAGAAAAATAATATTTTAGTTTATTAGAAGGGGGTGATTTACACCCTCTCACTCCCTGGGTGTTATACTTTATCAGAGTGTTAAAATTATACCGGTAAATTGGATAATATTATGAGTATATTAAAAAGAGAGAAAAAAAGTGGAAATATAAATAATTATAAAATGTTAGTTAATCCGTTATGCAAATGAGATAAGGAAATATTTCAATACCTTAATGATAAGATGACCAAACGAGGGGATGAACGTCTTAAATGCACAAATAACACAACACAATATAAAATAAACTAATTAAACACACGCGAGAGACGAACGGAGTGACTCATGACACGACGCGAATTCAACTAGAGACAGGCTGGCAAGTAGCAACCAAGCAAGCATAAACAGATTGTTCTCTGGGCGCCCAAGAAATAATCAAATAAATTCTCTATTTATAAAAATACTTTTCATTTGAAAACAAACTAACGGGAATTTATTCTGTTGGGAATAAAATAGAAATCTCTTTTATTAAATAACTATTAAAAGACTCACTTCTTTGAACCATCCCTAATACCTACCCTCTAAAAAATAAAATACTTCTAAGCGTAATTCTTTGTATTTATTTATTTATTTGGGATATATTCGAAGTGAAATAATTTTTTAAAAGGCTTATTTAATTAATTCACCCCTAATACCTACCCTCTAAAAAAATAAAATACTTCTAAGCGTAATTCTTTGTATTTATTTATTTATTTGGGATATATTCGAAGTGAAATAATTTTTAAAAGGCTTATTTAATTAATTCACCCCTAATACCTACCCTCTAAAAAATAAAATACTTCTAAGCGTAATTCTTTGTATTTATTTATTTATTTGGGATATATTCGAAGTGAAATAATTTTTAAAAGGCTTATTTAATTAATTCACCCCTAATACCTACCCTCTAAAAAATAAAATACTTCTAAGCGTAATTTTTTGTATTTATTTATTTATTAGGGTTATATTCGAAGTGAAATAATTTTTAAAAGGCTTATTTAATTAATCCACCCCTAATACCTACCCTCTAAAAAATAAAATACTTCTAAGCGTAATTCTTTGTATTTATTTATTTATTTGGGATATATTCGAAGTGAAATAATTTTTAAAAGGCTTATTTAATTAATCCACCCTTAATACCTACCCTCTAAAAAATAAAATACTTCTAAGCGTAATTCTTTGTATTTATTTATTTATTTGGGATATATTCGAAGTGAAATAATTTTTAAAAGGCTTATTTAATTAATCCACCCCTAAAACTCACTCAAGAGTAAAGTGGTGTTCAGAAGATTTCAATGGCAAAATGAGAATATACATTTTAAAGAGGATCTAAAAAATAGTTAGTTGATTTATTATTTTTAAAAAATCTGGTGTGACTGGCGCATAACACACAACTTTCTCTTACCTTCGGTAATCGAAAGTTGTGTACTGTGCTTGTCACACCAGATTTTTTGTGTCGACATGTATTTAGTTTCCGACAGTAGGGTACAATTGAATTCAAGATGTAAAATTTATAAGTATGGGAAAATATTTATATTTTGTTACCATGGCAACCATTTCTCCTATCTTTTCTATGGAGTACAAGAGTAAAGTGGTCTTCAGAAGATTTAAATCACAAAATGAGAATATACATTTTATAGAGAATCTAAAAAATAATTGATTTTTGAATTTTAAAAAAATCGTGAGCAAATTTTGAGAAAATCGAAAAAAAACTGAAAAAGTGAATCAGTAAAGTACTAGTACTCTTTGGTCTATTTTGTTCAAAAGCTTCGTGTCACGTCCCATGGGGGTGCCTAACTTAAATATAAAATTTCAACTTCCTAGCTCTTTTCGTTCTTGAGATATTTTGTTCACAGACACACAGACACCACACAGACAGACCATGTCGCGAAAACCACTTTTTTGGATTCAGGGGACCTCAAAACGTGAAGATCCATCAAAATCTCGACATCGAATTTTTTGACATGAACAATACTTTCTCTCTATATATATATTACATATATACATAGGTAAGAGAAAGTAATTATTTGAATATTTACAAACAATATATAACCGATACATACAGTGTGAGCTCAAATGACAAAGCATTGAGTCATATTGCGGAGTTGTCAGTAGATGTGTATTATACATAAATTATTTGTATAAAATACAATTGACACACTAATGCATAACAGGGTCCATATATCAAAACACTAAAATTTGCTAGGAGGTCAATCATTCCAGATTTATATAATTTTCAGAACTTTTTTTAATGCACTAGTTCTTTGTTTCAAGTAGGGTCCGACCGAAACAAGATTTTCAGCCGAAACCGAAACCGAAACCGAATATTCGGCCTCAACCTTAGTTTCGGCCGAAACCGTAACCGAAACCGAAACTTGTATTTCCTATAAAAATTTTTTTTTATTTTACTTTTTTTTTTTTTTGAATTTTTTTTCCCTCCCGTGAAAATCATTTTACCTTTTGACGTGACAACGTCTTACAAATCATGTGTCTATAGTGGCATGTTAGAGGGGCATGCACGAAAAAGTTTATTGGCTTGAATAACTCCTCTGTCTTAAGAGGTATAATTATGAGAAATATACGGTTAGAAAGATTGAGTTTTCAGCTAAAGATTTCACCATTTATTTTTTTCCTATCATTTTATTTTACCGCGCTGCGGTAAATTCTAATTTGAAAGTTTAAACCCCTATAGATTCTGAACGGCTGATCAGATCAGACTAAATGGGATGTCATTTGGTGCAGAAAGAAAACCTCTAATAGAATAAATAAAAAAATCCCGAGTAATTAACTCCAAAATTGGTTTTTTTCTCGAAAAACCTCATTTTTTAGGCAAAAAAATATCGAAAAATAGCTCTAATTGTGCAACGCATAGCGACTTGACCATAAAAGCTACATTAAATCTAAATATAGTTTTAGAAAGAGTGGTTCAATACCCCCAGGGCTTTTTTTCTTTTTTTTGATATGAGGTCATTTTACCGCATGAGAGCACTCGGCGGGATTTCATTTTTCGAAATTTTAAACCCCTGTAGATTCCGAATGGCTAATCCGATCAGACTAAATGAGATGTCATTTAGAGCAGAAAGATAACTTCTAATAGAACAAATAAAAAAATCCCGAGTAATTAACTCCAAAATTAATTTTTTTTCGAAAAACCTCATTTTTTAAGCATATGTCGCCCTTAATGGATAAAAGTTTGGCCACACCTGTCATATATTGTTTCAATGAAAATGTTTGAACATGTTTATTTATGAAAACAAACTACTAGTAAAAAAAAAAAAAAAAAAAACTACTTTCTCTCTTATATTTCAATATAGGTAAGAGAAAATGTTTTTTTTTGAAATCAAGCAAAAGACGTTGACGTTAAAAGCCACCGGCTGTGTAGAAGACACAGCTAACACCTAATTTTTTTTTTTAGGGAGACTAAAATTTTTTTCTCCCTCAAGTGCAAATTATTTGACCTTTTTTTTTTTTTTTGGATGCGAGTCTCATCCCATTTTTTCAGACTCTGGTTTCGGCCGGCCGAAAGGTTCGGCCACTTTTTGGCCGAAACCGAAACTACGGCCGAAACCATGATTTTTGGCCGAAACTGGCCGAAACCGTAACCGAAACCGAATATTCGGTCGGTTCCTAGTTTCAAGCAATGTGCTATTTTTTTAAGAACGTATATTTTGATTTTTACTTTCTCTTACCTATGTATATAATATATTACACCTATGTATATAATATATTACAATTATGTAATATATATATAGTGAGAAAGTATTGGATTCATGTCAAAAATTCGATGTCGAGATTTTGATGGATCTTCACGTTTTGAGGTCCCCTGAGTCCAAAAAAGTGGTTTTCGCGACATCTGTCTGTCTGTCTGTGTGTGTGTGCGGTGTGTGTTCAATTTTAAGCATGAAGGAATTGAGCTATGAGGTTGAAATTTTATATTTAAGTTAGTCACCCGCCTAGGGCGTGAAAATAAGCTTTTAATCAAAATCGGCCAAGGAGTACTACTGTAGTACTTTACTGATGTACTTTTTCAGTTTTTTTCGATTTTCTCAAAATTCGCTCTAACGATTTTGATTAAAATTCAAAAATCAATTATTTTTTAGATGCTCTTTCAAATGTATATTTTCATTTCGCTCTCAAAATTGTTTGAAGCACACTTTACTCTTGTACTTCGTAGGAAGAATAGGAGAAGTGGTTGCCATGGTAACAAAATATAAATATTTTTCTGTTTATAAATTTTACATCTTAAATTCTAATATATTGACGTAAACTAAATATATGTCGACACGAAAAATCTGGTGTGACAAGCACAGAACACAACTTTCGATTACCGAAGGTAAGAGAAAGTTGTGTGCTGTGCGCCAGTCACACCAGATTTTTTTAATTTAAAAGATTTTATTTTTCAAAAGTAAAAATGTATTATTTTTAAAAATAAATGAATTAAAAGAAGACATATTGCCCCCTCCTAGAGGATGCCGAGGGGGGGGGGCAATGTACCCTTGCCCCCTCCCCCCCCCCAGTTCCGGCGCGTATGTTGAGTTAGGACTTTTGATTTCATTCTAAGCCAGGGGTGGCGACCAACACACACGCCTATTACGCGAGTGCGACACAAATCAAAGTTCTTAAAGAGCACAAGGACTGATAAATAAAACGCCCCCTTTAACAAAAAAAAAATATATTTTACATTTTAAATCCGAATTTCGCTGGGGGTTCTGGCAATGGAGTAGAGCAAGAGTCACCGAGATCGTTGCGGTTAAGTGATGCCAGACACGGCGGAACCTTGGAGAAGTGACCCCGAGGAACCAGTGGGTGTGGAACGTTCCACGAATGCTATCGGTATAATACCGCAGCAGCCGAAAGAGAAAATAAAAAAGTAAAAAAAAATCCGAATCTTGTATTGGATCAGGCCACATTTATTTCACTATGTAGTTTTGACGTTTCGGGAGACGCCTCCCCTTCATCAGGAATCCAGGCATTACAAGCGTTATCATTTATTATTTAACTATCTACACCAGGCTTTCCCAATCTTCATTTTTTTATTTCGAATCTATGTGCTTTAGAATCTAAGGCGGAGTTTCTCGGGGGGAGGGGAGGGTGAGTAATCTGGTGTGACTGGCGTACAGCACACAACTTTCTCTAACCTTCGGTAACACTGTGCTACAAAATGAAACTTTTTTTCTGGCCCCGAGAAAATTCCTTCAGATTCTTAAGTAAAATGACCTCCTGAATCCAAATATGACCTCCGTTTTCCCCCAGCACGTACCGTTTTCGGGGGTAGCCCCCTACTTATTTCCACCCCTTTTCGTTAATTATAGGGCCACGAAAAAAATTTGGAGGGATGAAAAGGAATATTTTAGCCTTAACATTTCTTCAGAAGGTCTAGAGAAGTGAAAAGTTAAAAAACATTAACATTTGGATCCAAGGGGGGGATGTGGGGGAGGATTTTGTCCCTTAAAATGCAAAAAAATCATTAAAAATGATCGATTTTTTCTGATTTTTCACAATTTTTTCACTGATTTTCTACATATTCCAGCTGACAGACCCACCTCACCCTTCCGTAAACATCCCTCAACTAAAAAAAAATATATAGGACAAAGCGGGTGGGGTGTGGGCGATTCCGAAGCCCTTGCAAGAAGATGGAAGATTCACAGCTCAGTTAGTCAAATTGGGCGCAATATATGCGGCAAATATGCGGCTAACTTTCATTTTTTTGGGCTGATCTTTACAAATTTAAACTTAAATATACGGATTCTTCTATGTCCTTCAATATTTCCATATTTTATCTAAAGGGGTAGAAATTATTTCTTGGCAATAATTGAAAAAAATTCTTCTTGCAAGGGCTTCGGAATCGCCCACACCCCACCCGCTTTGTCCTATATATTTTTTTTTAGTTGAGGGATGTTTAAGGAAGGGTGAGGTGGGTCTGTCAGTTGGAATATGTAGAAAATCAGTGAAAAAATTGGGAAAAATCAGAAAAAATCGATCAATTTTAATGATTTTTTTGCATTTTAAGGGACAAAATCCTCCCCCACATCCCCCCTTGGATCCAAATGTTAATGTTTTTTAACTTTTCACTTCTCTAGACCTTCTGAAGAAATGTTAAGACTAAAATATTTCTTTTCATCCCTCCAAATTTTTTTCGTGGCCCTATAATTAACGAAAAGGGGTGGAAATAAGTAGGGGGCCACCCCCCAAAAACGGTACGCGCTGGGGGAAAACGAAGGTCATATTTGGATTCAGGAGGTCATTTTACTTAAGAATCTGAACGAATTATCTCGGGGTTTTTTTTTCTTGTTGCACAGTGTAATCGAAAGTTGTGTTCTGTGCTGTGTCTCACGCCAGATTTTTTTCTGTCGAGATATATTTACTTTCCGTTGATACGTATATTAAAATTCAAGATGTAAAATTGCCCGCAGGCCTGGCAAGAAGAAGGAACAACAGTCACCAAGATCAATGTTGTTAAGCAACGCCAAGTGGTGCTGAAAATCGGGATAGGTGGCCCTCGAAAAATAAGACCATTGAACCCAAATTTTTATAAGGAGTAAGAATCTATTTTCATGTGAAGGGAAAGCAAGAAGAAACTTTGATTTAAACAGAAAATCCCTAAAAGATCTTTTATTTGACCCACAAAATGAATACGGAAATTTTTTTAAATATCTCAAGTGTATTAATTTGTTTTATAATATATAATCTTCTACTGTTATAATATTTATTATTTATTGTTATACATTTTATTTATAAAGACTGTTGAATTTGTACACATGATCAATTCAGTATTTATTTGTTAAGTTTCCGAAACGATTATTATTTGTTAAGTCTTTATGACGCAAATATGTATTTATTTATTTATTTATTAAGATATTGCCATTGATCAAGGAATACGGAGGCGCGAAATGACTAGTTTATAACTAAATTATAAATATTTTAGTCATATCGAATTGTTTTGAGTCGTATCTAACACTGTGGCATGCAAACTAAAAATACTTAAGAAATATTGGATACAGGAGACGTAGCAGCCAAGGAAATTAAATAAAAAAACTTTTATTTAATTAATTAATTGTCGACGTTTCGGTCGCAAATTACGACCTTCATCAGGACAATAAAATACGAGGCGTAGGGTATTTTTTTTATTGTCATTATTAATTATAAGCTACAATATATATTTAATTCTTACATGTCAATGTTAATTGAATGTAACAAGCCCGGCGTGAGCAGCTCACTCATTATAATACATGCATTAATCGTTAAATATATCTAGTAGCTTATAATTAATAATGACAATCAAAAATAATACTCTACACCTAGTATTTTAACAATTATGAAAGTCGTGATTGGCGACCGAAACGTCGACAATTAATAAATCAAATAATTTTTTTTTTAATTAATATCCAAAGCAAGCAACGTTAACAAAATAAAAAGAAGTATCTTACCGTATTTTCGCTGAAGGGGTAGCAACCCCTGTGCCCCACGCTCTTTCTAAGGTCGTCGTTTCAAGAGAACCACGGAGCTCCCAGCCATTTGAAAGTTCACACTCAACTAAAAGAAAGAACGATTTGGTTCAGACAGGTATGAAAAGGAAATGGAATCATCTATTAGGATTCTATTTTATGTCTTTTTTAGAATAAACAATTTTTTTTTTTTTTAAGATAAAAATTAAAAGAGATCTTTTTTTTTTAAATAAACACAGAGAGAGAGAGAGATAAGAATAAATATTCTCAAATATAATGTGCTTGCTATAAAATAAATGTAATCATCTGAATATATAATTTCTATGCTAGTTGCACCTCACTTAGCCAAGAGGGGGAGGTGGGGGGGGTCTCTTAGATATTTAGTTTTTCCAAATAAAAATCTCACCCTCGGCTTTTTACTTTCTCTTACCTCTATATATATTAATATATAGAGAGAAAGTATTAGATTCATGTCAAAAATTCGATGTCGAGATTTTGATGGATATACACGTTTTGAGGCCCTCTGAGTACAAAAAAATGGTTTTCGCGACATGGTCTGTTCGTGTGTCTGTGTGTGTGTGTTCAATTTTAAGTATGAAAGAATTGAGCTAGGAGGTTGAAATTTCATATTGAAATTTTGTACCCTCCTGCACCGTGAAAATAGGCTAAGCTTTTAAACGAAATCGGCCAAAGAGTACTAATACTTTACTGATGTACTTTTTCAGTTTTTTTTTTATTTTCTCAAAATTTGTTCTAACGATTTTGAATAAAATTCATAAATCAAATATTTATTAGATGCTCTTTAAAATCTATATACTCATTTTATCATTGAAATCTTCTAAAGACCACTTTACTCTTGTACATCATAGGAAGGATAGGAGATATCGTTGCCATGGTAACAAAATATAAATAAATATTTTCCCATACTTATAAATTTTACATCTTGAATTCTAATATACCGGCGGAAACTAAATATATGTCGACACAAAAAATGACAAGCACAGAACACAACTAAATATATCTTAACACAAAAAATCTGGTGTTAAAAGCACAGGGAAAAATTTCGAATACCGAAGGTAAGAGAAAGTTGTGTGCTGTGCGACCAGTCACACCAAAATTTATAATAATAAATCACTTGAAGTGTTCTTTTATCCACATGAATGAATGTTATGAATATATTATAATTTAATAAATAAATAATACATAATCAGATAATGTGGGTAAAATAAAATTAGGATCATCAAACATTTCCAGGGGAGGGGGGGGGAAATATAGCGATTCATTTAATCTCCCAACATTTTATAAATTTTTTACTCTTTTAAAAGTATTTGGCAAGTGAGAAGACAATCAGTCACCACAATGATTGCCATTAAGTGATGCCAAGCCCGGTGACCCCGAGCAATCAGCGTGTTGAACGTCCCCCGGTACTATGTATTAAAACATTTATTTAATAAAGTCAAACCCTTAAATTGCCTTAGTAGCCGTTATTTTTTAAATAAAATAAAAATAAAATTATTTGACGAGAGGGAGGAGGTCCCCTGATCGTCCAACCCCTGAGTTAAAAGCAGAACCACCCCACCCCTGCCCACCTTCCAAAAAAAAAAAAAAAAAAAAGTTTAAATCCTAAATCAGAATATATTTATTTTTCCTTGGCTCCTTTTTTTTATTTATTTTATAAGAAATCAAAGTAGATCAAAACATTGTTTTTTCTATTAATCAATGCTTACGTCCTTTATAAGACTGCAAAATTTAATTTCGAAATCCCAACAGGAAATTTGTTAAACAGAGAGAGTGTGTGAGCTATATAGATTAAAATTAATTGGATGTTAATTTTCCAGAACAAAATTTGGAAAAATTATAAATCAAAGAGGGTTGAATTTGTAGACTAGTGTCTGTTTGTAAAAAAAAAAATCTGGTGTGACTGGCGCACAGCACACAACTTTCTCTTACCTTCGGTAATCGAAAGTTGTGTACTGTGCTTGTCACACCAGATTTTTTGTGTCGACATGTATTTAGTTCCCGGCAGTAGGGAATATTTGAATTCAGATGTAAAATTTATAAGTGTCGGAAAATATTTATATTTTGTAACCATGGCAACCATTTCTCCTATCTTTCCTATGAAGCACAAGAGTAAAGTGTGCTTCAAACAATTTTGAGGGCAAAACGAGAATATACATTTGAAAGAGCATCTAAAAAATAATTGATTTTTGAATTTTAATCAAAATCGTTAGAGCGAATTTTGAGAAAATCGCAAAAAACTGAAAAAGTACATCAGTAAAGTACTAGTACTCTTTGGCCGATTTTGATTAAAAGCTTATTTTTCCGGTCCCGGGGGGTGTTTAACTTAAATATAACATTTCAACCTCCTAGCTCAATTCCTTCATGCTTAAAATTGAACACACACACACACACACACACACACACACACACACCCACACACACACACACACAGACAGACCATGTCGCGAAAACCACTTTTTTGGATTCAGGGGACCTCAAAACGTGAAGATTCATCAAAATCTCGACATCGAATTTTTGACATGAAACCAATACTTTCTCTCTATATATATATTACATATATACATAGGTAAGAGAAAGTAAAAAATTAGGGAAAATTTTTTATAATATTTATTTTTTTTTTTTTTGAGAGAGGAAAGATGTGTAATATTAAATTTAGTTATTTTTGGCTACTGAAGCCTTTTTTGAATAGACTTTAAACTCGATATTCCGTATCGATGACATGCCGCGGGCGTACGATGATTATGATATAAATTAATTATCTAAATGGAGTTTTAAAATATGATGTTAATGGATTTACATTCTCATTATTGGGATTATTGTCATTGCCAGTATCCTATGAGGGGCCCCGGACTTTGGTTTCTATTTAAAAAAAAATTTCATTTTCTTTTTTTCTGAAGTGCATGAACAAAAAATATTTATAAGCTGCAGAGAAGTGAGTTTTTTTTTTTTTTAATAAAAAAAAACACATTTTTCCCATTCACAGTTTTTTAGGCAACTTAGGCCATTTAAGACTTTTACGATAACCGTTATATTATTTATAATATCTATTGTGGGTCCAGGCATTTCTATTTAATCTATTTGGTAGGCCTATCCAAATGTCTTAAATAAAATCATCGGACTGCCTGGGATCCGAACCCGCGACGTTCGGTTTAGAAGATAGGCATTTGGTAAAAATCATTGGACTGCTTGGGATCGGAATCCGCGACCCTTAGTATACAAGGCCAGCACGCTAACCGCTACACCAGACCCGCGGCTTAATCTATGGTTATCAAATCTAACGCTTTTGTTAATGTATTTTCATAAAACGCGAGTAATTTATAAAGTAAGTAGATTGAGTGAAAAATAGTCACAAGCCACAAAAAGAAGAGTTGCATATTAAAAAATGTCTATACACTTATCTTGTTGTAATTAGAGCTATAACTGGTGCTTGTTGGATGCTAAGAATCATAAAAATCATTTTCAGCTCCCTTATTCATAGAAGTCCTTTGATATAAGAAAAAAAAGCTATTTTGTTGTGGCTTATGACTATCTTACTTTTCAAATCTTTACTAGCTGGCCAAGTAGAGAACTTGCACTTCTTATGTGCTGCCAATTATTGTAAAATCAAGGAACTTCTTTGAGTGGTATTCAAGAGGGATATTTCAATGATGGCATGAATATCTCAAAAATGACAAAATGGTGGCTTATGACTATCTTCCACTAAGCCCTTCATATTTTAAATATCATTTGGGAACCAGTGAGAAAATAATTTTATTATTAAGTTCCCCTAAAAAGAAAAAGAGGATAGATAACTAACTCTATATTATAAATAAATAACCCCATTCAGAAGAGAGAGAGAGAGAGATTCATTTTATAATTAAATTAATACTATATAGCTATATTTTAATAACGACCTCGGGATAATCCCAAGTTGTTGCCAATAATTAATAATGGCCGTGAAAATTTCAATTATAAAATAAATAGATTTTAAACCTCGAGGATAGAGTTGTAAACTCGTGAGAGAGAGAAAAAAAGAGAGAACCATTTACTAATCAGTTTATTGCTCAAATGACATTCGATATAAGCATCGACTAATCGGGTTTTAAATACCTGGCTGCTGGCTCTTGGAAACTTGCATTCACTTAGGAATCTCTCTTTCACCCTTTGGAGAGCAATAACACTCTCTCATTTAATTTTAAAGAGCCTCAAAAATCGTAATCTTTGTGGACCCTTCAGCCCGCCAGCCACTGACCTCTAGTAATGGTTTAATGACTTGAATCAATGTCAAAATTGAATAGAAAAAATATTTAATAAGTCTGGGATCGCAAATATATTTATTATTAATATACCGGTTATCGTAAAAAGTATTATATGGTCTAAGTCGCCGAAAAGATTGTGTGCATGGGTGTGTGAGTGTTAAAAAAAATTAATAGAACTATTAATTAACACTTAACTAATAATTAATTAATTATTAATAATATGATTATTAATAATTAATTAATTTTATAATTATTATTAGTATATTATTAATTATTAATTAATATTAACAATAATACTTGAATAGAATATCATTTGAATGCAATTCTCAAACACAGTGTTTTCTTTAAATTAGTGTATTCAGTCTATATAGAATAATTCTTAATAACTAGGAGACGTAAGAGAAAATATCAATTTTAATATTATGGACTTATTCATTCTCTAATATTGTCTTCTTTTTGATAAATAAAACTCTATTCACCCTCAAATTTTGACGTGAGAATATAGGGCCCAGTTAGGGAAGACTATAAGAAAAGCTTGGAAAAAAGGCATGGGCGGGGGGGGGGGGAGCGGGGGGCCCCTCTCCCACTCCCCAGAAGGCTATATGTATGCTAGCTGTATAAAGAAAATTAAATAAAATGAATGTTTTTTTGTCCACAAATACTAAAAAAATTTGCCAATATTTTCTATATATGTCCATTCTGAATGAAAAGGGTTATAGGCTACATCTCGACCGAGCCCGGGCCCCCGACTTCCAGCAACAGCTCACATTCCAAAATAAATTTATATGCAGTTCTCACTGGATTTTCACTCATCAAGTGAGATCTTATGCAAAAATTTCTTGATTATAGCCAATATTAGTAGGCGGACCAGCATCTTAGCCAGATCATCTTTACTACTGTTAACATTAACCCTTTTGGGCCAAAGCCAATGAAAAATTTTTGAATTTTAAAAAACAAAATCATTAAATACTAACAGACAGGTATGAAGAAGGGACAAGAAGTTGAAGAAACGTCAACTAGAAAGTGTTTATTTATTTAAAAAAAAAGTAAAAATATTCCCCGAAAAATAACATACAGCCTGAAGAGTTGGGGTCTAAATGGTCTGAGATGCCAAAAAAGATTTTAAACAAATAAAAAAAATCTGGTGTGACTGACGCACAACACACAACTTTCTCTTACCTTCGGTAATCGAAAATTGTGTTCTGTGCTTGTCACACCAGATTTTTCGTGTCGATATACCATGGCAACCATTTCTCGTAAGAATATGTGCCAAAAGGTTTTGGCTATAGCTCTAATTTTTTTTTTTCTATTCCTAATATTTCTTTCCATTAGCACTACATTTTAAATAGCCTACATTTCTCGCTAGCTTAATTTCCGTCACGCCTTTTGGAAACAAATAAGTAGATAATAGGCATAATATTTCATTTGTATTTTTATTTAATTCATATATTACTGCTGATAGGGCAAAATTGATCTTTTCTTGGATGATTTAATTTTACTTTCTCTTACATATATATTTCTCTTATATATATATGTTAGATTTAAATGGATTTTGAGGACCCCTGAGCCCAAAAAAGTGGGCCCCGCAAAATGGTCTGTCTCTGTGGGTGTGTGTGTGTCTGTGTGAACAAAATATCAAGAAGAGAAAATTATATTTAAGTTAGTTTGCCTTCGGGGCTTGGTCTAGGGGTTAGCGTACTAACCTCGTATACCAAAAGTCGCGGGTTCGGACCAGTAGCGTAACTAGGTGGGGGCGAGGG
>JAKCPI010002547.1:0-12220 GCA_023213315.1 Euborellia annulipes
CAGTCTCTTAATCAACAATTCAATGAACAAAATCAAAATTTCGTGAATATAAATCAACAGTTAAAGAACAAAATCAAAATTTTAATAAAAAATTCGACAATATAAATCAAAAGTTCGATAATATAAATCAAAGTTTTAATAAACAAAATCAAAAATTCGATGAACAAATCAAAATTGAATAAATCAAAAGTTTGATAAACAAATCAAAATTTTAATAAAAAATTCGATAATATAAATCAAAAATTCGATGAACAAAGAACCGAATTTAGTCAAAAATTTGAGAAAATTGACCAAAGTTTAGACCAGATAAAACAAAATTTTGATAAGGAGATTGTGCAATTGAAAAATCTTGTGGAAACTCAACAGAAACAAATTAATTCCGCTTGTGTTGAAATTAATCAAAAACTCGAATCAAGTCAAATACAAATAGAAAATAATCAATCTAAAATCCAAGTCATGGAAATTAGACAGGATAAAATAGAGTCGGCCCATGCTAGAACGCAACAGCGCGTCGGGGGATTAGAAAAGAAGGTGACCGAGGTTGAACAGGTTGCCGTGGCAACGAGACAGCGGTGTCTCAGCGACGCTCATAGCCTCATCCAGGAACATCAACAGTCGTGCGTAAAACAGTGTCAGGATCTGAGCACTACTGTTGACCTAACCCAACAAACTGTTCAGCGCCTGCAGCTTGATTTAACAAATTTGCAAAATAATTCTTTCTCCACCACTTCTGTCATGAATCAGACCGGACCGGCGTCTATTTCACTACGTGACATTGAACAACGTTGCAAGATGATTTCAACATTTGATGGACGATTCGAAACTTCTGAATCGCACCCATTAAATTTCATAAAAAATATTCAGAATGTTTTCGCAACCATGCCTATTCCGCACGAGGTGCAGTCTTACTATTTTTCTAATTGCCTGCAGGGCCAAGCGGCCATTTGGGCGAAAAACAATAAAGATCTTTACCCAACGATGAACGAATTAATAGAGGCTTTTAAGGAAGAGTTTTGGGGTTATGATGCTCAGGAGAGCTGCAAACAGTACCTGTTGAACCAGATCATTTCCTCTAAAGAGTCAACTTCATTAGCGAGTCAATTCAAAAAACGCTATGAGTGGTGTAAATTGCTCTCGAATCCAGTTCCCGAAACGTTATTAATTACAAAATTAGTTCATCTACTTCCATACCAAGTCAGCACAACGTTTTCTCTCTTAGCACCTGAATATCAGGTTATTTTTGATAAATTGAAAGCATGGGAAAAGAGAGAGCAATTTTCTAGAAATCGCTTTCAAAACCAATCTTCTCGACCCACACTAAATAACATGCCCCCGCCTAGGATGGAGCAACGTATGTCGGAGCCTCCCTCGGCACCACCCCCCACGAATAATGAGCGTCCACAGCGGAACCAAGTTAACCATCGTAATAATAATGATAATTCGAATTTTCAGAATAATAGACCAACAGCTTCTAGTTCTCAGACCCAAGATCGTCCTCCTGCCGCAGCGCCGGGCCGCTCATCTCGAATTATGGCCATGACCATGGTGAACCGTCCACCTCGGGACCCCTATGACGACGACCAGGACTCGGGAAACGAGCTTCCCCTGGCTCCAGGGCGTCCAAGAGACCAGGGTGTGTAGAGTCGACGCGTACTGTGGTGACCCGGAATGTTCACAAATCTTCTTATTTCTCTCCGCTATTTTTTGATAACAACTATTTTTCACGCTGTATTTCACTAAAAAAAGATATTAGTGAATTTTCCGAATCTTTTCATAATCCTGTTTTGTCTTGCAACAATATGTCGACGGCGAGTGACGGTGTTTTATCACCGAATGGCCCTGAAGGGTTGGCCAGCCAATTCACTCAATCCCCTTCTCATATAACAACAACTTCGACAAATATTCCAAGTAATTTTATTAGTGAAAATAAAATTGTTCTTTCAAACTCATGTTCTAGTGCTGATTGCTCAGAATCTTCAGATTTGTCTTCAACTTCTTTAGTCATTGATGAGCCGGCCAGTACATCATCTGTGGTGCCATGTCAGGTGACAGATAATTCTCAAATCAAGAATGAAGGAAAACTCGTCTAATCATTCGTCTAGTGTCATCAGCTGTCGTAGGGTAAATCGTACGTTTCTGTCAAAAAATGTCCAAAATGTCTTTCCAATTGTCATTCCTCTACCTTATTATGGTCCAGACCTCAAAGTCATTCCCCTGTCATATGTCAGTTTGTCGGTCTCTAAAGTAAGTCAGTCTGAAATTAAAATAAATAATATTGAAATTTTAAATACAAATTTATCGAAAAATCCTTTAAACGTTATCTCTTTACCTTATTATGTTCTAAATCCAAAAATAATTCCATCGTCTTATGTTAGTCTGTCTGTCCAAGATGTCAGTCAGTCCAAGGTTATTATAAATAAAACTGAAAATTCAATTCATGACTTACCTGTACAAAAGAACCAGAAATCGGTTAGTAGGTCAAGTTCAAACGTTTCGGTCACTAGATCAAGGCCAATAATGTCTATAAATAATTCCAAGTTCAAGGCTAAATTTTATAAAGTCCCAAAATTTTTATCGTCTTTTATGTCCGAATTAGCTAATTTAAACCCTGATCAAAATATTTTTTCTGAAAAATTGTCTGATTTTCAATATTTAAATTCATCTTTTAATTTTGATTCTGTTTATGCAGACCAAAAAATGCAAACAGTATTCACTTATCATAATATCTTTCTACAATTTTTATCTTATTTTAAATTTAAATTACAAAATATCTATATTGTAACTTCAAAGTGGTTATCGCCTACTTTTACTTTTCGAAATGACTTAGAGTTGTCAGGAACTAAATAACAATATCGCCCGCGACCCAGAGAACCTCACTCTGAAACACGAGAGTCCGTGACACTCGTGGGGCTGGTCGCTCGTCACATTCCCTTCCCCTTTCCCATCCTTTTTTATCCTTTCTTAACCCTTTCCCTTTTTTATTACCGGATTTGTCGTACTTTCACTAATTTATAACTTTTACTTGAACTTTTGTTCACACCTACCTGATTTGTCCTGAATTTAAAAGAATGTATATATGTTTTGATGTATATACATTCAAAATTTCTTTGTTATTGTTCATGTGCATATGCCTGGGGCTGCTGTGAGCTCCCCGCCTGCCAGGTGTGTTCTGGGCCGGTTGTGCCGGGCATATGTGTATGTGCAACGGGGTAAGTAAAGGGGGGATTATATAATGTACTGGTTGGGTTGAGAGTCATATCGCCAAAAATCTGTCGCTATTCCTTCCCGTTTCTTTTTCGAATCCAGTTTTGTTTGCGGGCTAGAATTCCAAACCAAAAATGGACCTTTTAGTATTGAATTCAAAATAATTGTTTTGTTTTCGTCGCTTTATAAATCTCTGAATATATATTGGGTAATGACGCATTGCAAGCCGTGGCGATGTCGGCAGCAAGACTCTCTTTTTGGATATAGTGGACCTCAAACTTTTCCATGACTTCTTCCCAGGTCATCCACCGAGGTAGGGTTTCCTTCAACTTCCTTCTTTGTAAATATGTTTTTTGATTTGAAACGCTTTAATATTAGTTATATTTTTATTTGTATCTCCATAGGTTGCACTAATTGTAAGTTTAGTTTTTGTTTTTTTAAAAAAGCAATATTTTGAAATATTTCAATTCCTGTGTGATGTAACGTTTAGAATATGTAAAATGGATCTTGTTAGTTTTAGCAGATGTTTTCTTATGAATAGTAGGTGTCTTATGAAAATCAGTTGCCAGTAGTTGTTTATGATTGTTAGAGTATAAGGAAAATAGGAAAGTTGTCATTTGGGCTAAGGGAAGCTCTGTATATGTTTGTATTAATAATGGTTACATTAGGAAATTTTGCTATCTAGGCTAAGGGAAGAATTAGTATATGTTCTTAATAATATTTGTTGTATTTGAAAGTTTGCTATTTGGGCTAAGGGAAGAATTGGATATGTTCTTAATAATATTTGTTGTATTGAAATTTTTGCTATTTGGGCTAAGGGAAGAATTGTATACGTTGGTAATAATATTTGTTGTATTTGAAATTTTTGCTATTTGGGCTAAGGGACCCTGCTGATTACGAGTAAAATTTAATTTGTTCTAAGATCATGATTAACGTCCGGAGGAAGCTTTTCAAGTAATTCGTAGTATTGTTGTTATTTTTTGATTTATTGTTTGGTGCCCCTTGGTGAGTAGTCGCTATGGTACTTAATGTGTTTAGTTGAGATATACGCTGAGAATTTGTTAGTCTATGAATCTTTCGGGAGGAAACTACAACTGAGAAAATCTCAGTGTCCGTCTCCTCTCACCTGTGGGAATATTCCAGTTTAATTATTCATTTTTTTTATGTATCTAGCGTCGTCGCAAAATAGCTAATTGTAATTATCACAAGTAGAGATATATTGGTTTACCTGAGTCGATTTTGGTCTATTGTAGTTGTTTCTCTTTATATTATGTGGTTAATCATGATTCAAGCATAAGTAAATCATTTAAACTAAAATAATCATCAAAAAAGAACAGAATTTAAAAAATCTATAATTTATATATATATGTTAAACATTTGCCTTCATTTTCACTAAGTAATTTGCAATTTTTTTAAGAAAACTCATTAGTAATTAGCGTTGTAAACAATATTCACTAAATAAACTACTCTTGATAGCTCTATTAAATAATGTTAAAGAAATGATAACCTAATAATATAAAGAATGTAATCAATTAAATAATCTTTTTTCTACCTTGCTATTCCTCTTGTCTCATTATCCGAATAGTTTGTTAAACGTTGGACTCCCCTAAAATTTTTTGATTAAAATTCAAAAATCAATTATTTTTTAGATGCCATTTAAAATATATATATTCTCATTTTACCATTGAAATCTTCTCAAGACCACTTTACTTTTGTACTTCATAGAAAAGATAGGAGAAATGGTTGCCATAGTAACAAAATATAAATATTCTCCCATCTGATGTGCGACCAGTTACCCCATATTTTTTAAATTATGAGAAGCTATGAGTGCAGACCTAGGATAACAGAAAATAAAAAAATCAAATTTTATCTTTTCAAACCTTCATGGAAATAAATTAATTAAACTATTTTGATAGTTTTCACTTTATTCTCCTATATTATAATATACAAAATTTTAATTTGATACATAATCCATAAATTATCTTTCTTGAAAGATAAAATGTTTATTTAAAAGAATTAGTTAATTAAGCTTATATATTGTATAGAAAGATTTTTCTCACTTTCCAAATTTTGCCGCCCTGGACACTAGCCCCGACTGCCCTTAGTGTAAATCCACCACTGGCCATATTAACAAAATATAAATATTCTCCCATCTGCTGTGCGACCAGTTATATCATATTTTTTAAATTTACGAGGAGCTATGAGTGCAGACCTAGGATAAAACAACGTATAATATCATAATAATATAATTTAAATAAAAAAGAATTGATCCATAAAGGCCCTAGGGGTATAAGAATGGTGAAAATGCCCTTGGAACATATTTCAATGACACATAGGGGATTTGTAGGTACTAATAAAATAATAAGATGCTGAAAGTTTCAGATCGCTATCTCAAATGGTTTTTGAGAAAAACCATAATATGTAAAAATTCGAAAAACATTTTTTTCTCACGAACGGCTTAATCGATTGATTTGAATTTTTGATATGTTTTGGGGGCTGATGGTACCTTCTAGGGAAAAAATCAAGACCTATATCGGATCATGACATCCTTGAAAAAAATGGCATTTTTTTGTTTAATTTTAATTTTTAACCATGATACAATTTTGGCACAAAAATGAAACAATTTTTTTTGAAATCCTCATTCAATTTCCTGTAAGTTCATAAGTTCATAAATTCATAAAAAAAGGTACGCCATAGTAGAAAAAAATAAAAACCATTTATTACTCAAATATTGACTTTATATGTTTTGTGCTTTAATCTTGTTTTTTATTGCTTAAGCTTACACATATATTTTCATTTTATTCAAAATAACCACTTTATATTATAAAATTTTTTGCCTAAATCAAGTTAAAATTTTTAAATGTCTATATTCATTAACTATAATGCTATAAGGTAAAAACAGTTTTTGATGAATGAATAATAAAAATAAAAACTAATATCAAAAAGATAAATCTACTATATAAATTACTCAGGGGCGTATATAAGGGGTGGGGGCGAGGGGGCCGGACCCCCCCCTCCCCGAAATTTCCCAAACACATATACATATATAGGGATTTTTTAAAATATTTTGTAGACGAGAATTAATATATTACTGCTATTACTATACTACTGTCAAAAAATATATAGGGATATACAGACATCAGCGAAACAAATTTTTTCGCAGGATGGAAAACTTTGGTTCCGCAAAAGAAAAAATGTTCCGCAAAAAATTTCGGGTGAAAAAAAATTTAGTTTCTTAAAAAAAATTTTTGAGTTCAGGCCCCCCCCCTAAAAAAATTTCTATATACGCCCCTGAAATTACTATCCAATATGTAAAAGACCATACTAACATACTTAAAGCTCAAGTACACTCTCGCCATATTAATAACAAAGTGTATAGATGTTTTATTGAATATAAAAAAAATGCTAATGGACCTAAAGGCGTATAAGACATAGCTGTGAATGTGCGAATGGTCTTATAACAATTGGATGTTGCTCTCACGTTGCTGCCATTGTTTATTATTTGTTATACGGAAGATCAGTGGCGGCTCGCCCATAGGGACTCTCGGACGCCGCCCCTCCTAAAGATTTGAAAAAGTAAAAAATAATTAAACACCCATTCAATTATAATTATAAATCTAACTAACCAAAGTGTTTTATCAGTCGCGTACATCGAAAATATAGGGAAAAAACAGGCAAAAATAGCGCGAAAAGTGCGTATTTATAGCCGTTGGACGCTGTCCTGAACGCCCCAATTCATCAACATGCAGTTATACGGAGAGAGGTGTGGTGGGGGCTGCTGGTGCTATGACGCGTGTAAGCTTGAGCCGAATGGGAGCTTTGGGACGCCGTCCGAGCATGCGCAGAGCGAAGCATCAGCTAGTCGCCGCACAGCGCGCCGGCGTTCCTTAACTTTTTAACCGCATTCTAAGTGTTTAACGAATGTGTGATTGGTATGTAGTGTGATTTAGTGTGTATGGTTTAGTGTTCTCTTGGGGGGCCCCCAGACCCCCCGGTGGTGCGCCCCCCGGGCATTAAACTCACGAGCCGCCACTGCGGAAGATATTTGACAAAAATTCTGAGGCCCGCTGAAGCATTGAGCAAATTATTTGATAAAGACAACGTTTTACCTGTGATTGAAGAAGACAGTGACGAAGACTGATTAAACGTGATTCTGCATTTTTTATTGTTGAAAGATTTATCTTTTTGATATTAGTTTTTATTTTTATTATTCATTCATCAAAAACTGTTTTTACCTTATAGCATTATAGTTAATGAATATAGACATTTAAAAATTTTAACTTGATTTAGGCAAAAAATTTTGATGTTATGAATATAAAGTGGTTATCTATCTATCTATCTATCTATATATATAAAAATGAAATGGAAAAAATGTATGTATGTATGTATATGTTCTATAGAAATCCACAATTTCCAATGAATCTATTTGAAATTAAGTACACATATAGTACATGGACCAGGGAGTAACGTAGTAATAATTTGAATCTCTAAATATTTCTGGGGAATTAATTATAATCAAATTTCTTCAATATCTGGATAAAAAATTTAGATTTTTGACATCTTTATGACATGATTTATAGCCACCTTGAGGCAGACCCTTTGGGCAGGTATAAATAATCCCTTTTGTTTTCCTAGACAGTACCTCACTTGGACTCAAGGTTCTTTCTTAAAATTTGTAATGCAAAAAAAAACTAACAAAATCCAAAGGCGAGCAAGGGGTCCAGGGGCGCAGCCCCCTGGCTAGGCGGAGAGCCCGCCGAAGGCGGGCTTTGCGACTAGTTTTGAATAAAATGGAAATATATGTGTAAGCTTAAGCAATAAAAAACAAGATTAAAGCACAAAACATATAAAGTCAATATTTGAGTAATAAATGGTTTTTATTTTTTTCTACTATGGCGTACCTTTTTTTATGAATTTATGAACTTATGAACTTACAGGAAATTGAATGAGGATTTCAAAAAAAATTGTTTCATTTTTGTGCCAAAATTGTATCATGGTTAAAAATTAAAATTAAACAAAAAATGCCATTTTTTTCAAGGATGTCATGATCCGATATAGGTCTTGATTTTTTCCCTAGAAGGTACCATCAGCCCCCAAAACATATCAAAAATTCAAATCAATCGATTCAGCCGTTCGTGAGAAAAAAATGTTTTTCGAATTTTTACATATTATGGTTTTTCTCAAAAACCATTTGAGATAGCGATCTGAAACTTTCAGCATCTTATTATTTTATTAGTACCTACAAATCCCCTATGTGTCATTGAAATATGTTCCAAGGGCATTTTCACCATTCTTATACCCCTAGGGCCTTTATTGAAATAAAATTAAAAAATATCAATAATTAATTACATTTATTGATTATATATTAAAAAATACACTTCTTATTGTCGAAATACATGAAAAAAATATATATTTTCTAAATTGGATTTTTTTTTTATTTATTAGGGGTGACCCCTCGGCCATTCCATTCACATACATATATACAAAAATCCATATAAATAACATAAATTGGATTAAAATGATATATTCAAATTATTTTAATAATGGAAAAATATTTTAATTAACCTTTTTGATTAATTAAAGAGAAGGGATTTATTTTTTTCTTCATGAGAAGGGTTTTAAAGTATATATTTTTTTTTATTTATATTTTAAAAGGCTTCCGGTACGTGACACTGTCTGTCAGTTCAACACTCCGTGGGTCACCTATCCATGGTTAAACAGTCCTTGGCTTTGCTTAACCCGAATGTTCTCAATTTGTTTTTAAATTCTTATGTCTTGAAAACTACTGTATAGATATTAATGCAGTTTTTTCATTTGTTATAGAATTTCCCAGAAAAGTTAAGCCAAAGAGAGAAGGATTCATCAAGGATGGAAAACCAGCCAACGAACCCTTCCTCCGCTGACTATATTTGCCTTCTAAGTACTTCCATCACCCACACGAACACCCTTCATCCATACCACCTCGATTTTGATGGAAATACACGTTTTGAGGGTTTAAAACAAAAATGTGTCCTAAAAAATGATCTGCCTATCTTTTCCATAATAATTGAAAACTTAGAATAGTTAGGAAATTCCAAGACTAAAATAATTAACACGTTTAATGTTCTTATTCTATATTGTTTAATTATCTCATCATCTATCAATATATATCTGTTTTGCGGAGCAACTTTCTAAAAGAAATTTTGCACTTTTATAGAAATGAGAATAAGTTTGCTTTAAAAATAAATTGAAATTGATGATAATAATAAGAAAAAAAAGTGCAGAAGATGGATTTGGGAAAAAACAGTATCTATATATAAAGTATATGATACAACTATTTGTATGATCTAAAACAATTTCTCAAAGTGACCTGCCAGCAAGGGCGGATCCAGAGGTGTTTCTCGGGGGGGGGGGGGGGGGGGGGTAATCTGGTGGGACTCGTCGCACAGGACACTATTTTTTCATAATTTCGGTAATTTAAAGGCACATTCTGTACTTGATTGGCAGAATATAAATACAAATCAAAATTTTAAGTATTCATTTTTAAAATTTTACATTAAAAATAAATTTTTTTGAGAAAAAAAAAGGTATTTTTTCAAATCTCGGGGGGGGGGGTAATTACCCCCTTTACCCCCCCCTCCCCCTTGCCTGCCAGGCGCTTCTAATTATTAATTAATATATTCAATATTAATGTATGTCTTTCCAGCTCTAATGGGACTGATGATGGCATTAGTAGAATAAAACCGAAACGTATCCTAAATCATGGGCGTACCCAGCGAGGAGCAGGGGGCAGCTGCCCCCCCCCCCCTAGAAGCAACAAAAAAAAAAAAATTAAATGTTTATAAAGTGATGAAACGAAACAAAATTGGTGGATGGCGACGGGGAATGATTCTTTTTGTTAGGACTCGAGGGTTTTTAGGCCTTTAATTCGAAGGTTTTACCTCTCTATATAAAAAATAGCCATGTCACAATCTGGACGACCATGATCTGCGCCCCCCCCCTGGACGACCATGATCTGACCTTGCCCCCCCCCCCCCCTAGATTTGATCCTGGGTACGCCTATGTCCTAAATCGAGAGTAATATAGAGGCTCAAAAATTAGCTGTCAACTCCTCTGTCCTATATCAAATGATATCTACCGACATCTTAATCTTATATCAAAATAGTCAATATTTTATTTATTTCTTTACAAATCATTATGAAACTTTATTTTTACTTTCTCTTATTAAATCATAAATTGGCTGTCAACTCCTCTGTCTATTGACTATTTTGCTGATCGTGTTTAAAAATTCGGGTTCTGAGAAACAAGAAGCTAGCTGCCTTTTAACAATTGGGTGAAATTTTATGAAGAGAAGGCTTCTAGGGGATCTGACAGATGACATTACACTCATTCTTTTATTTTTAAGGGATTGGGTTTACACTGACGGGCGGGGCAAAGCTGTTTGAATGCCTCAAGGGATTCCGATGACTTGAAATACGAGGAGAGAGCGTCCCCACCTGCAACGGTCACTTTATTGATTAAAGAAAGATGTCTTTCGAATATCAAAGAAAATTTGACATTGAATTCAGTCAGAAAGTCGGAAGAGAGGGACAAAGGCTTCAAAGTTACCTAGGACCTGGAAAGAATTTGGATTTATCAAAAATTTTTATAAAAAATAAAATTTTCATTTTTAAAATTTTTTTTTATTTATTAAATATTAAATGGAATATGTCATAAAATAGATTCTTTTTTTATTTACCTCAATAAATTCTAGTTTGTATAAAATATATATATTTTGAATAAAGTATATTAATGAAATTTTAATTAAAAAAAAAAAAAAAAATTTAAATTGTAATGTAAATTAATTTATGAATATGAAAATAATAAATAATAAGTTTGATTGAGGTATTTTTTTAAATAATTATAATCAAAAAAAGATATATAAATAAAATGTTTCTCATAAAAAAATAAAAAATAAGTATATACCCCGGAAAAAATATATTAAAATAGTGAGTATTAAATAAATAATATTTTTTTATAAAAAATTATCACTTAAGGAAAAAGATTAAGTCTTAATAAAAAAAAAAAATATCTTTTTAATAAAATTAAATTTTTGATTATTGAATTTGTAAATTCTCTGGAATTAAAGTTAAAACGGCTTGTGTTTGAGAAAATTTATACATAGTACATGAAAGGAGAGTCAAAATGCGTTTGTTGTTTCTAAACAGACTTGCGTAGTCCAAAAATCTTCTGCTATTTGCCAAATTTAAGAAATTCATTTTTAAATCAATTTTTAATTTAATTTGAATGTGAAATGAGTAATTTAGTCAATCTCCCGAACGCGAACTATTTTTTTCTGAAACCTTTTTTGGAGGACTCGTGACAACTTTGGAATTTCCGGAAGAATTATTTGACGAATTTGTTGTTTGTTGTTGTTGTTGTGGAGGTTGTGGTTTTGTTGGTCTAGCACAAACAGCGGAATTTGAAAAATTTTGTCTCCCAGCAATCGAACAGGCAAGTTGTTCTAAAATTTTCTCGGCATGATTGTATAATTGTTTGAGTAAGAATTTAACATGTTGAGCGCGTTCTTGGGCAAAATTATTAACTTTAACGGATACAACACTAGCAATTTTATATGCGTGATTGGAAATATGAACGATACGACGAGCACTTTCGCGAACAAGTAGAGCGATCAATTCCTCAAGGGTTTTAGGCCGGGCTTGGTTCTCAGGTTCTGGAAGAGACAATTCACGCCATCCGGCTTTTAATCGTTCAATGAAAGCCTTTGGATCACGGGCCAACAATTCTGCCATATCTGCAAACCACCGGACGATTTCGACACCAGCCTGACGAAATGCTCGGGCTTCGCTCAAAGTACGTTCGGTGAGACGACGTTGGAGTTTCCGACCCAAACGATCAGCTCGATGTATGGCCTGCAAGAGCAAAGTTTATTTTGATATTTCCTTTAAATGAGGAAGTGTAAAACAAATTATAAAAATCTGGTGTGACTAACACAAAACTTTCTCGTACCTCGGTAATCGAAAGTTGGTCACACCAG
>JAKCPI010002548.1:0-26192 GCA_023213315.1 Euborellia annulipes
CGAGTCTTTGACTGCCAAAGTGCCCATAGAATTCATGGTATTCTCGAGTAAGCAATAACTGCCATTTCTCAGGAACTACCAATTTAATCCTCTCAAACTCATTAACAGGTTCTTTAAATAATATATAATTTTGAGTAAAATATTTGTTTGACTTCCCATTCGCACCACACTGATCTATAAGGATCTTGAGCTTCGGATCCTCCAACTGCTCCTTTGTGACCTGCTGGATGGTGTTTATTTCATATCGATAGGGGTGGCGGGTGAATGATGTTGCAGCTAACAAATCTTTAGTTAGGGATAAATTTTGATTGGAGGCAGAATCTACTCAGATGATCCGCGACGACATTCTCATGGGCTGGAATGTATTCGATTTTAAGGTTATACGATTGTATCCGTTCAGACCACCTTGAGAGCTTTGCGTTATGAACTAGGGTGGTTTGACTCAATAATGTCAATGCACGATGATCGGTTTTCAGTATGACTTCATAACCAAGAATTATCGTACGAAAGCGTTGTAAGGCCCAAACTATCGCCAGGAGCTCAAGTTCAGTGGCCGTACTATTTCTTTCGTATTTTTGCAAGCATCTACTTGCAAAAACGACTACTTTCTCCACACCATTCACATCCAACTGACAGAGAGCAGCACCGAGACCTCGGTAGCTTCCATCAGTATAGACGATAAATGGCTTGGAGTAGTCGGGATATTTCAAAGTTACTCTTTTAATGAAGTGAAGCTTACACTCATTAAAATTTTTAGTCAGTTCATCATTCCATTTCCACTTAGATTTACAATTATTTAAATGTTTCTGTAAAGGATCTAGCCAAGCCGAAAGGTTTTTTATGTATCTTCGATAATAGGACACGAGACCAGAGCCACGATTTCAACTGCTTTCGCGTCGTTGGAACGGGCCAGTCTCTTATGACAGACGGTTTAGTTTCATCAGGACTGACACCATGACGAGACGGGACATGACCTAAAAACTTGACTGACGACTTGACAAATTCCACATTTCGAATAATTTAAAGTAATTTGATGTTTTCTAAAGTTTTGAAAAGAGCCTCTAAGTGTATTAAGTGTTGCTGAAATGAATCAGAGTAAACCAAAATGTCATCAACATAATTAACGGCATAGGATCGAACCGTAGGACCGAGGATTATTTCCATGGCCCTATTGAACGATGCCACACTAGTGCATAAACCAAAAGGTAGTCTGGTGAACTGATAAGATCGGCCCTCAAAAGGAATGCAGTACAGGGCCTCGACTCAACACTTAAGGGAACCTGCCAGTAGGATTGGGTTAAGTCAATTACAGAAAGCCATAGAGGCTGGTCGGTCATCATCAAGATATCCTCTGGTGGTGGAGGAATCTCTACTGACTTCTTTATCCTCAGGTTGAGTTGCCGAGCATCTAAACAAATTCTGACAGTGCCATCGCTCTTTTCCACCGTTCGGAGAGGATTCACATATTCAGAATTTGATCGCTCGATAACTCCCCATTGGATATATGTTTCTAGTAATTGTCTCACCTTTTCCCTATGGGCATGAGGGATCGGATAAGGCTTCACCTTAAACGGAGTCGAGTCAATCAGCTCTATGACGTGTTCGTAATCTCTCATGCAACCAGGAATGTCACTGAATATATCTTGATATTCGTGACATAACGCTGACAACTGAGATTGTTCCGAATTCGTCATAAGGCTGGTTGGTGAGAAGGCCGCTACTTGATCAACATAATTGTAGGTTGCATCCAATTTCAAACAATGAGCCGAAAGAGATTGGACTGGGGGTAAATTATTGTCTAAAATAAATTTATTGTCCAACACCCAGAGGGTGGGATTTGGTGTCCGAAACGAAATTTTAATATTGTTGGCATACATCCAATCAATGCCTAATAGACAAGGTAGTTTCATGTTGGGCACGATCAAGAATGTGGCAATCGATTCCATGGTGTGGAGGGTGAAAGGAGTGAGGGGCCGCTGTAGTGACCCTGACACTCCTTGCACCTGCCACACCATGAAGGTAAGTACCCTGAATGCGCACACTCGAGAACGTAATCCCTTCACGAATGAGTAAGAAGTATTGATTTTCATCAATAAGACTTACCTCACTACCAGTGTCTAACAAGGCATCAACTTTACACCCTCCTATCTTTAAAGAAACCCATACACACCCAGCATTTGAACGGTCGAATTTGTGATTTATAGGGTGGATGGGCTTTGTCCGATCTACTGGACTTACAAATCCCCTGGATCCTTCAGCCCTATTGGGTTCAGGGGATAGGCGTTTCCCGATTCCGATATTGAATTGTTTATGTCTGTAGAATTTGGACAAAGATTGCAATTTACATTCCGATGATGAGTATGAGAAGTTGTTGGTTTGGCAGCCCTAGGAGGACCACGCCTCACACCAGGGTTAGGGAGGTAAAAAGGGCCGTTTTGGGGCGGAAGGCACGGGCATAGCTTTAGGATTATTGTCATTTTCCTGGTTGGTTGGAATAGATTTTTTAGGTTCGTTTGAGACTCTAGCTGTATTTGCCGGTTGAACTTGAGGAGGAAGATTGGATCTAGGGACCATCCTATCTAAACGCTGCAACGCGTTATAAATAAGTTCATAGTCAAAATTTATACCAATCAACTGTTGTTGATGTGATAGCGGCAATTTAGAAACTAACAGTTCGATCAAGTGATTTTCCTGGACCGGTATAGAAAGATGCCGTGCCCATTGGTATCGTGTTTGGAACAGATATGCATAGGTACCCTTAATACTGACAATGGGCCTATACAAGTACTGGCTCACAAAGCGATCCTGGACATCCCGACCCCAATATTGCTTGAGAAACCCTTCCAAATATTCATCAATAGTTGAGAATTCGTTTTTCTTTGATATGGCCCATTTCTTGGCCTCTCCATCTAAGCAATAGATCAACATGTTCTTTGCTTGTGAACTAGGTATTTGTTCACTTGTAATTACCTCTCGAAAAGATTTTACAAAATCGATGGGATGTGGGCCATTTAAGTATAATTCATGAGTAAATTTAGTTAATGTTTCTGCCGCAGCCATCATTTCAGTTGGCGGACAATACGTACGATTTAGGACAGACACATTGTGAAAACTAGGTAAAGAACTAGAAAATGCTTCTTGAATTTTTGTTTGGAGAAAATCCGATTGATCCAAATAGTTCTTTAGAACTATTTCCGGATTACTCTCCTCTAAAAATTTTAACTTTTTATTCTGATTTTCTATAGTGTTTTTGAGAGAATCGTATTTATTTCCAATAAGACTTTCTAGTTGACTTTGACCAGTTTTATGATGTTCTAAATTGATGTTAACAGTATGTGCCAATTTACTCTGATTATCCCTAATAGATTTAATTTCCCTATTATGAGAATTTACCTCACCCTGTATGGTAACAATGGAACCTTCCTGGACTCTCATTCGCTCATCGAATTCCCTATTATATTTTTCTAATTGATCACTGTACGTTTCAACTACGGTATCAATTCGTTTGTTAGACGAATCAATTCGCAGGTTTAGACTTTGGATCTCATGGTAAAAATCAGTTTTGATTTCGTCTAATTTTTTATATAATTTTTTATCAAGATTTTGTATTTGACTTTCTAAAATTTTAGTTTGTTGACCTAATTCTTTGGTCATATGTTGGTGCCGTTCATCTGACTTTAGGATCTGTTGATTTAATTTTTTGAGTTTGTGTATCTAATTTCTGGGTTTGTGTATCTAATTTCTGGGTTTGTGTATCTAATTTCTGGGTTTGTGTATCTAATTTTTCGGAAATGGCGGCCAACATAGCTTGCAGATCGAAACTAATTGGCATGGGCGCCATTATGGGAGGAGGAGGGGAAGGAGACTCATCCCTTATCACCGGAGGATGATGAGGAAGGAAGTGTATCCGGATGGAGAGTATACCCTACGGCACCCTCATCCGTACACACCTCATCCCCATCATCGCTCGTGGGATAATGTCCTGGTGTTGGGGGTGTTTGGTCCACAGGCTCAGCCATGGTTGATTGAGCCTGAGGATCCAAATTGAGGGGAACCTGCCTTGACCTCAATCTATGACCCATTAAAAAAAATTTTATGTTAAATTTGTGAGTAGAGAGTGGGAAAAAACTCGATTAACAGTCGTTTTTGTTAATCCAATCATATCCCAGCACCTCCACCATATAATGAAACTCACCTAGGGTTGGGGAAGTTCCCTAAGATCGATTCACGCTGGGAGTAAGTTCGGGAAAGGGTGGGGATGGACGAACTCACCTCCAGACTCAGGATTGCTTCGCTTTACCCTTCCAAATTCCTCTTAAAATCGAAGGGCGCTGAAAGATTTCTTTATTTGTTTGGTCCGATTGCCGAAAAACGATTGTCGAGAAATTTCAAGTCCCCAAATTTTTATGGTTATAAATGCTAAAAGAAAATTATCTGAAATTTCGAAATTGAATGAGAAATTTTGAAATAAATAGTCAATAAATAAATTTATAGTAATATGGTTTAATTTAAAAAGAACGAATTTAAGAATTACAAAGATGCTGAATAGGTTCAGCTCCTCTTGACGACTTTTGATAAAGTCTCCTCTTGCCTTGACAAAGTGGAATTGTTTGTCTGCTAAAAATAATTAATATTCTAATTTGTCAGTTATTGGCGAGAAGACAGATAAAAAAAATATCACAGAAAGATTTTTTTTTATTATGGATGAGAAAAGTGGCATCTAGTTGATAAATCAGCTGTTCACAAAGATATATATATATATATATTCAAACTTTTATCACATAAAGAAAAGTTTTATAAAAAAAATTTATTATTATTAAAAAATGATTTTTTTTATAAAGAGAATTAAAATCATTAAACTCTTCTTTTGTTATTAGTGATTCAGATGATTGATTAGAAATGATTATTAGTAAATCTGACCAAATATCTATTTATTATTATTCTTGGATTCGACAAACTTTGTCGTTTCAGCCTAAAGTGAATTTATTTTATATTTGAAAATTGAGTTTTGTTTATGTGGCCACAGAGGCAATATAATAAGGGATTGAGAGAGTTGGTTGTAAGAAGCTAAATGCGGTCTTCGATACCATAGATGCTTATTATTTGGATTTGATAACTCTTTGGTTTCAGTGATCCTTGTGCAAAATATGTATCATGGGCTGACGGCAGCTATCTGTACACCAGTTTTATTTAAATGAGTGATTATCAAAGTGAATTGTTTAATTATTTATTTGGGTTTATTTAGTTTCAATTTCAATAAAATAGTTAATTCAAAAAAAGGCAATTTGACTAAAGTTAGCTAGCTTCAAAAATAATAATTTATAAAAAAATTTATTCAATGATTTAATTTTCTTTATTTCTTTATTCCAGATTGTTCCTGGATTTTCGGCTCTGAATTAAAAAAAGAAATTTTGGAAATTCGAAATTTTGTATTTAAATTATTTTGGATCCAGAAAAATTATTTTTCTATTTCTTTTATGTATAATAAAAAAAATTTAAATAAAATTAATCAATTATATCTTTATGCAATTACGTTTTATTCATTTCCTAGAATTATTTTTTATCTGTCGTCTTTCCTATTTTTACAATTATTAATGGTGGCCAGGTGTTTGCGTTTTTATATTTTTTATCAGTAAAGTTAATTTCTTGGAATTCCAATTGGGTTGGTTCAATTTAATTTGATTATAAAAATTGATTATCGAAAAAAAATTAAATTCAAAAAAATTGATTTATTGTGATTATGAGAATTAATTATTATTAATATTAAATTTGGATTAAATTTAGATTTAATTATTTAATATATTATGAGTGAAAATTAATTTTTATTCGTTAACTGATAAGAAATTCAAATGACTGGAATAGACTTATTTATATGAATATTAATATTCTGAGCTCAAGATTATGACTAGATTAAAGTTGAAATGTTTATTTGAAAGTTTTAAGATTGTTCCAAATTATGAGATCTCAATTGAATTAATAATTTATAACATAACTTGCGTGTAGCGAAAGTTGTTCTATGGCGTTGGCCCAAGTCCTTGATGGCGATTGGAGTCCGTGTGAAGGAAAATGAATGCCAAATTCTTTCTTGTGCACAAGTTAAATAGTATACTTCTTCTTATTCGGTTAAATTGTCCTATAAGAAGACGAGTTGTGGTGTGGTTTATGATGATTTTCAAAATCAATCCGCCATGTAAAAGCCAAGAGCTCGTTGCAGCAAAACAGAGAGATCCTCGAGGTGTGCGTGGCCATGAATTGAATGAATGATAAGCTCCCCGTCTTCTTCGCTAGCAAGCCAGCCAGAACGCCAATGTGACGTCATCACTTATGGATCAAAATATTCTTAAATTTAAATGATAGAGAGATTAATAAATTCATTTTATTGGACCAAATGAATTGAAAAATAATAAAAGAATTTATTTAAATATTGTTCATCAATATAATTTTGTATTTATTAATTAAATAAAATTATTTAATATAGGTACCCAATACCTAATTAGAGATATTAACGCATTCTAGCGACAAGCAATTTAATTATTCTTATTTCGTTTTTTTAAAAGAACCAAGACGCGGAAAAATTGGAATTAATTTTGAATTGATTATAAACCAAATAGAAATTTTGAATAGTAATAAATTTTGAAAGTGTTAATAATATGTCCCAGAAATATAGAAAATTTAGGGAAATTGAAAATTTCCAAATTACATCACACAAGGAATATAAATTTGATCCTATTCGGACGAATATTTCCAGAGATAAGATTTTTTGCATTTTTAACCTGAAGGGAAAATTATATAAAAAATGTGAGTTTTGACGATTATTTACAAATCTCAAATTATTATGTTAGCGAGGGGAATAGCCGAATCAATACGTAGTAGAAAAATAAAAGGCCAAGCAGGTAGGTTTATTTCTTTAGTAGAGAACCCACAGCGACGTTTCGGTCGACTATGCGACCATCTTCATGGCTACAATGGAGTTTATAAAAAAAAAATGATGTTATGTTTTTTTTTTTATAAACTCCATTGTAGCTCATGAGATGGTCACATAGTTGCGAAGCGTCGCTGTGGGTTCTCAATTAAGAAATAACACCTGCTTGGCCTTTTATTTTTCTACTCAAATTATTAGACCTATAGGCTATAAAGGCTTAGTAAAATTAGAAGTCCTTTTTAATTAAATAATTTTTTATTATATACTCGATCCATGATTTATTTTCATATTTTTTTCTGCTTCAGCGATTCAAAGATTTAATCTCTTAAGTTAGATTGAATTTTGCAATCTTATATAATATTAGTATTTTTTCTTATTTTCTAACTTTTAGTGGAAATCATTAATAATAATATTATTGTTTAAATGCCGTTGAAATCTGAGCCTGAATGAATGAATGGACCCTCAACCGTCCGGTAATCACTATTATTTAGATTGATTGCGAAAGTTCTGGGCAGGTTTCCAAGATTAATATTATTATTTTATAAAACAGCTGACTAGAACAATAATCCATTTATTATTCTGTATTATTATTTTCTCTGACCGGGTACTTTGTATTGTTTTTTATTTCGCATTCAGCAATTGGACCAGGCACTTAATTATGACACGTTATTAGTTGTTATTAGAAATTTATTTTTTTTTTATTTATTTTATTTTTTTTTTATCAATTCACGAATGGAGGAAAGCAAAGCGAGAAATCAATTTTTACTTTCTCGTACCCTATATATGAAATATATAGGGTACGAGAAAGTAAAAAAGAGTATAGAGAGAGAAAGTATTGCGATCATGTCAAAAATTCGATGTCGAGATTTTGATGGATATACATGTTTTGAGGTCCCCTGAGTCCAAAAAAGTGGGTCCCGCAAATTGGTCTGTGTGTGTGTATGTGTGTGTGTGTGTGTCGGGGTGTGTGTGTGTGTGTGTGTATGTGTGTGTGGACAGATTTTTAGCATGAAGGAGTTGAGCTAGCGGATTGAAATTTTATATTTAACTTAGGTACCTTTGAAGAATCTCAAAATAAGCTTTTGAACAAAATCGGCCAAAAAGTACTAGTACTTTACTGATGTACTTTTTCAGTTTTTTTCGATTTTCTCAAAATTCCCTCCAAGGATTTTTTTTTAAAATTCATAAATGAACTATTTTTTAGATGCTCTTTAAAATGTATATTCTCATTTTGCCGTTGAAATCTTCTGAAGACCACTTTACTCTTGTTCTTCATAGGAAAGATAGAAATGGTTGTTATGGTAACGGAATTTAAATCTTTTTCTTTTTATTAGATTAAAAATCAATTATTATTTAAATTCCCATTTTTACTTTCTCTTACCTATGTATATATGTAATATATATATAGAGAGAAAGTATTGGATTCATGTCAAAAATTCGATGTCGAGATTTTGATGGATCTTCACGTTTTGAGGTCCCCTGAATCCAAAAAAGTGGTTTTCGCGACATGGTCTGTCTGTGTGTGTGTGTTGTGTGTGTGTGTGTCTGTCTGTGTGTCTGTGAACAAGATATCTCAAGAACGAAAAGAGCTTAGGAGGTTGAAATTTTATATTTAAGTTAGACACCCCCATGGGACGTGACACGAAGCTTTTGAACAAAATCGACCAAAAAGTACTAGTACTTTACTGATGCACTTTTTCAGTTTTTTTCGATTTTCTCAAAATTTGCTCCAACGATTTTTTTTAAAATTCATATATCAACTATTTTTTAGTTGCTCTTTAAAATGTATATTCTCATTTTGTGATTGAAATCTTCTGAAGACCACTTTACTCTTGTTCTCCATAGAAAAGATAGGAGAAATGGTTGCCATGGTAACAAAATATAAATATTTTGCCATACTTATAAATTTTACATCTTGAAAATCGAATGTACCCTACTGTCGGAAACTAAATACATGTCGACACAAAAAATCTGGTGTGACAAGCACAGTACACAACTTTCGATTACCGAAGGTAAGAGAAAGTTGTGTGCTGTGCGCCAGTCACACCAGATTTTTTTTAAATTTATTTGTGTCTTTAATTGTTTCAAAGAAAACATATACTCTCTCTCTCTCTCTCACTTGCAAACATTATCGTCTCTCTCTACTCTTTTTAAATTCCCTTTCCACCTTATCTTCGCATAGGAACAATGTTAATTTCCTATAGGGATTTGTATGTTAATTTCGATTCAAAAGGGGGTCCCCTTTAGAACTTTTTAGGCATTTAAAATTTTTTTTTCCAATTCTTATGAAATTTTGTATTTATTTACGATTCTATATTGTGTATAAAATGTCCAAATATGAGATTAAAATTTTGAAAAATAACCATAGTTTATTTGAAGCAGTCAACATTTAAAATGCAAGTTTGAAACTAAGGTGCTATCGGAAACTAAATATATCTCGACACAAAAAATCTGGTGTGACCAGCACGGTGCACAACTTTCTCTTACCGAAGGGTAAGAGAAAGTTGTGTGCTGTGCGCCAGTCACACCAGATTTTTTTTTTCATACATCGATCAAACACCCACTTCTAACTTTGTTGATTTCAAGTCTTTCGATTGAAAATTAAATAAAAAAAAAAAAAGAAAACGCGTAATGGAATGGTCGTTTATTGCTGACCACATCAGATTATTTTCTTTGAGTTTGGTGCAAATAATCGACAAAAAAAAGATGTTCCAAGCTTGTCAATATTTTCAACTAGCATTTGAAGAAAATATAATTTAAGTCAGGCATCAAATTCACACATGTCTAACCGCATAAGAATTCGAAATGCCAACACCAAGCAGCACACTCGAAAAAATTTGAAATTTCAAATGAAAATAAAATTTATAAAAAATAAAAAATATCTTTAGAAAGTATAATGAGACAAAAGCATTTAAGCCTACCATGGAATAAAAACTTATTGCTTATTTTTTTCATGAAAAAAAAATTAGACAACGATGTTATGTAAGAAGGAACCAAGCGCCACTATGATCGAAATTGAGATAAGACCGCCATCTTGTAGGAAAAAAAAGATCTATCTCTATTTAAATCACACCATTATTACTCTGTGCACTTTTTTTGTATAAAACAAGAAAAATTGTTATTCCCATTGGGTTTGTTTACAATTGTGCAAATGAAATGCCCTTTGTCTCAGATTTAACTAATGGCCCTTAGTTACTTCATGTATAACATTGTCCATATATCAGGGGCGGATTAAAGGGGGGTGGTGGGGGCGATCGCCCCCCCCCCCCGAGAAGAAATTCAAAAAGTTATAAAAACTAATCATCTAAAGAAATTATGATTTTTAGTCTAAAATATATTTTTACAATATTTTAAACTCTCAATTCAAGTC
Source organism: Euborellia annulipes (assembly GCA_023213315.1). Lineage (NCBI taxonomy): Eukaryota > Metazoa > Arthropoda > Insecta > Dermaptera > Anisolabididae > Euborellia > Euborellia annulipes. Next base: position 10,293 of record JAKCPI010002548.1, read on the forward strand.
ACAAATCACCTAGTTTTTAGTATTTGAAGATATTATTTAAAAAATTTTCATCCCGTCAGAGAAGCCCTCTTGTAAATAGAATCCAAATAGATTCCAACCAACCGCCTCCACCGAAAATCGCATCCCGTCCCATGAAATGCAACAAAAATTTATTTAAATTGAATTGGCTACCTGCCAATCAATTTAAATAAATAGGGCCTGGGTCTAAATGACCAAGGATGCCGAAAAAGTCCTTTAAAAAAAAAAAAAACCGCCCCCCCCCCCCCCGACAAAACTTCATTAATCCTAAATACATTTCATCGGACTGTCTGGGATCCGAACCCGCGCCCCTTGGCATTTGTCAGCATCTTTAACCTTTAGACCGCGGAGGGGGGGTTTAATTCTCTCTCTAGGTCCCCTCGAAATTTTATAATTGTTGTCACACCTATAAAAAATTCACACGACCCAATTCTTTCTGCTTCCTACTATTTGTTTTTAAAGTGAAACTTTTATTTGATCCTCTCAAATTTTTTCGCTCTTCTATCAGCACGTCGCGTTGCAAGTCGTGACGTCAAGGGCCGTGACTAGGGACACGAAAAAAGTATCGATACTTACTGGTATCGATACTTTTGTTTCGATACTAGTACTTTTTTACTCGATACTTTTTTTCCTATACTTTTTGGTATCGATACTTTCCTTTCGATACGATACCAAGTACAAGTTTCGATACTTTTTTTTGACACCACCTCTAGGGACACTTAAAAAGTATCGATACTTACTGGTATCGATACTTTTGTTTTGATACTAGTACTTTTTTACTCGATACTTTTTTTCCTATACTTTTTGGTATCGATACTTTCCTTTCGATACGATACCAAGTACAAGTATCGATACTTTTTTTCGATACCGTATCCCTAGCCGTGACGCTACGAGCCATGACGTCACAAGCTGTGACGACAAAAATAGGAAAGTTGAAATTTAATATATATGACGAATTATAAATAAATAATTGTGGGATTTAATTATTCAATTTTTAAATTGATAAAATATAATTTTTAAAATGATTTAAAATGATTCAAATCTTCGATTACTAAATATTGTTCTCAGTTTTTAACATGCGTCTATTGATTTCCCATTTTCCAATTATTAAGTTAAGATTAAAAACGCGATTTTAATACCCTTAATCGAATAATTTTCTGAAAATTTTCAGTTAAACGCCTACGATCCGAAAAAAGTTTCACTTGCATCGTGGTTTCATAAAACCACACAATGATTTTTTTTAAGTAAAATTATTTAATTAATATGTTAATCACATTCCGGATTCTTTATATAGTAAGTTAAAGCAATAAAGAGACCCTGAATTAATTATGATACTAATAAATTAACATTTTTTTCTCTCCCTTCCCAACTACCTATAAAAAAAATTGATTTCTTTAAACTTAAAAGGATCGTAGTCATAGATATCTTTATTTTTTTAATAAAATGCAAATTCAATGGATGCATTTTATGATAGATATACAAATATATTAAATGTCTGGTCTTTTATAGCTTCCTGAATGGATGGATATTATTTATATTAGGTTCTATAATATATATCAAAATTGATAGTGACAGACTGATTACTCTGAAATTTACACCCTCTTGCTTTCTTGACATTTTTTAAATTAAAAAAAAAAAAGAGAGAAAAGGAAAGAAAATAAAAAAAAATCATTTACCAATTCGAGAAAAGGCGTTTGAAAATTTTATAAACATATATGTATATTTAAATAACTGGGTAAAAATTGAATAGGCGGCGACACAAGTGCCTAATATGCTCGAAAATGGAGCCTTTCATTTTATTGATTGATAGCTTATTACTATATTAGGGGTTTGTTTAAGAAAAAGAAACAGCCCTTTCTAAATATATACAATGTAACCTTTCCATTCTTTCTTTTTGGTAAAGTAATCCCTGAGAGAGAGAAAGAGAGAGAGAGAGTGATTAATTAGTAACTTGATGAACGTTCTAACTTTTGTATATAATTGAAATTTATAAAGCAAAGGAAAGACTAAAGACAAGATAGCTGGCAACCTTTTAATCAAAAAAAGATTTATATTGGTGTTTAAGAAATGTTTTGAAAACATAATTAATATTTTATTAATTCACCTAACTGAAAAAAAGACTTAATTACTGGTACCCTCATTGGGTGAATTAATAAATAAAAAATCTGATGTGACTGGTCGCACAGCACTCAACTTTCTCTTACCTTCGATAATCGAAAGTTGTGTTCTGTGTCGAGAAATTATTTTTTTTTTAATTTTAATAAATGGAAGTTTGGTGGCTGTGAATATAGTTGTTTGAACCTGCCCTTTTTTTTTGCCAAGAGATGTCAGAATGGTAGCTAATAATATTTAATGCATTTGGTTGATTTTCATTGATCTTTTAACAATAAATACTTTATAAATGTTATTATATATTATGTATTTTGTATAAAAACAAAAAATATATAAATTTAGGCCAGATATAGGCTAATACTATATCGGCTGTTAGACTAGCCTGTCATCTATTGCAAGAATGCTGAACTAATTTGACAGTTGGTTTTTAAATAATCATCTAAGCTTATTTTAAAAATTTCTTAATTAATATGTGATTAATAATAACAATAAATTCATTTTTAAATTTAAAAAAAAATTAAAGATTATTGGGACAGATTGTTTTTTTGTATTTGCTTGATAACAAAAAAATTAATTACGATAATTTTTTAATAAGTCAAAAAAATTATAGCTCGATGTCCCAATAATCTCTTATGAATTTTTTTTTGTAAGGTCTTTTTCGACAACTAAGGCCATTTAGACCCCATCTCTTATGAATTTAATTCATTTAAAAAAAACCGCATTGAAAAATTCCTTATACTTGCCTAGTTTTTTTTTTTTTAACTACGTTTAGACGTCGCTCCTGAACCCCCTTAAGACTTTGACGATAACCGTTATTATTTATAATATCTATTGTGGGTCCAGGCAATGGAGGGGGGGGTGCCTACTTTAAATATAAAATTTCAACCTCGTAACTCTTTTTAGTTCCTGAGATTTCTTGTTCACAGACACGCGTACAAACACACACATACAAACCATGTTGAAAAAACCACTTTTTTGGATTCAGGAGACCTCAAAACGTGAATATCCATCAAAATCTCGAATTTTTGACATGAATCCAATACTTTCTCTCTATATTTATATTACATATATAGGTAAGAGAAAGTAAAAAGATTTATATAAATTATTTTACTTAACAAGTAAACGTCGCTTTAAAACTTCGTTTTTAAACTGTTATTAACAAATCTCATTTTGACATTTAAAATAAAGAATAATAAAAAGACTTTTTAAGATGTCGTTGAATTCTTTACGCGATGTGACTTAACATTAACTCGTATTTTATTTTGAACTAATGTTTAAAAAACAAGACCTTTTATCATAAGAGAGGGCAATTTCAGTTGGGGAGAGGGACACTATTTTCGTTTTCCGTTTGCCTTGTTTTATCTAGCAGACGGAGGAATTCCAAGCATATTCCGTTCCATTTCACGTTGTATGTGCAATACGAGTTGAGGTCGTTTCATGCTCTTTTAAAGCCTCCTCCCATTTCCAAGTATCACACAACTAGAGAGAAAAAGAAAAAGGGCATTTAATGTGGAAATCTCTTTGTAAAGGATGGGATAGAATAATAATACATGTAATATCAAAAATAATAAATTTTTTTTAATTTTTCCCTCTCTGAGACCATTTAGTGGTTATACATTATAGAATACACACACACATATATATAGCCTATATTAAAATAACATATTCCGATTGCTATCGAGGGACGTTCCACACGGTGATTTCACAGGACCACCCACCTGATAGAGTAAATTTATTAAATTTTCTTTGCACCAATTTGTAGGAGATTTTTATTTTATTGTGTTGGCTTTTTGTCTCTACTCCAGCGTTTTCCAAACTGGAGGGCGCAGACCAGGGGCGTATATAAGAGGGGGGAGGGAGCCCGCCCCCCCTGAAATTTTCTAAGTGCATATACATATATAGGGATATACAGACATTAGTGGGTCTCGCCCCCCCCCTTATATACGCCCCTGGTCTGCGACCTCCAGTTTGATCGGCCCCGCGAGCGAAAATTTAGATTCCGCAAAAGAGAGAATGTTCCGCGGGGCGGCAAAATTTTCCCATTCTCTAAAAAAAAAAGGTAAAATGATTTTCACTGACCGGGGGAAAAAATTCTCGCAGGGCGGAAAACTTTGATTCCGCAAAAAAAAAAAACTTCGCAGAAAGATTTTTGAGTTTCAGCCCCCCTCCCCCCGAAAAAATTTCAGACTAGTCTAAGGGGAGGGAGGGGGCGCGAATATTAGCCACAGCCAGCAATTTTTCAAATTATTGCCAGTTAAATAAAATGATAAATAAGTTTAGATAAAAAACTATTTTAATAAAAATTTATATTTTTTAACATTAAAAATTTGTTTTTGTATTATTTTATAAAATAGGCGGGGGCGTCATACGATTAAATATTTTTGTGGGGGGCGTTGTAACATAAAATTTGGAAACCACTGCTCCATCCCAAGCTGCCATGCATTTTGCTATTATGAACCAGAGTCACAAATTATTAATATTATTTAGATTTACAAGTTCAGTTCAACCAAAACAAGTTCATTATATCAATAATATTTGTAAAGCAATATCTCAATTTATTGTACAAAAAATACTAGCTTTAAATGGAAAAAGTGTGTGTGTTATTATTTCGTAAAAAACTCATCTTTCTCTCACAAACTTTGAAGGGGACAAAATATTAAAAAAAAAAGACCGACCAGTTAATTTGGAAAGCAAAGGGATGAGAGACTGCAAGCTAAAAAATATATACAAATAAATTAAAAGATCATAGAGATTAAAAGAATCTTCAAAATGCAAATTTCTCACCAGATTGGAGGGCAGGATCCCTTTGTAAGGGAAAATAAAAGAGAAATTTGAAAAATGTTATTTCAAGATTATAGTTTTATCATTCGACTTGAAGTCTAAAGCTGCCGGCAGCCCTCGGGGCATGGTGTAGAGGTTAGCGTGCTAACCTCATATACCAAACGTCGCGGGTTCGGACCCCAGGCAGTCCGATGATTTTATATAAGGCATTTTGGATACCAAATGACTTATATAAGAATACCTGGACCCCAATATGTATAATTATAAATAACGGATATCGTTTAAAGTCTTAAATGGCCTAAGTTGCCGAAAAGACTGTGTGAATGCGTGTGTGAGTGTGAGTGTGAATGAGAAAAAAGTGTAAATGTTTTTAAAAAAAAAAAAAAAAAAAAAAAAAAGCTGCCGTCACTCGTCTACGTCATATTCATTAAATCAAATTTTTAAATTACAAAAAATGAACATTAATTTCAACTCGTAAAAAAAAATCAAATTTTCAAAATAATTATCATAATCAAATGTGTAATTGGAAAAATTAATAGTTATTTGAATCAACCTTAAAAAAGCCTTGACGTCATCAGATGTTTTTTTTCTCTCTTTCAATATTGCTCTTATATAATTGATCTCCCTGCAAACTCCTGTTATGATTATTTATCACATTCCACGATGTTTATATTCGCTTCGGCGGGATCATATAAGAAGTGGTTTATTTGAAATTGTACCATACAAATTCGTTTTAATCTTAACGATGAAAAAGGATTTAATAAATTCCCAAATGAATTCCATGAAACATGATCTTTGATATTAATTATATAAGCAGGAATAAATAATTATTCAAAGTGAGCTTTTTACGCTTATAGGGAAAATTTTAAATTAAATACTAATTTATAATACGAAAATTGATTTTTTTAAGGCGTTACTCCTTAAAAATATTCAGATATTTGAAACACAGAAATGTTTCAACTCAATCGGAAGTGTGCGAAATTCGGCTATAAGTTTAGGAAAATCGAATTTTTCAGTTTTTTGTTTTAACTTTGGATACCTCTAAAAGTTTTTTCCCATGCTTGAATGCAAAAAAACATATTTGCGATATTTTATAGTTCTTTTTTAACTTTTCAAAAATCAAACTTTGGTGAAAATCTGTTAATTTTAATTGAAGGAGGGGAGTGCACAGTCGGTCGAATTCGCAAATATGCCTATGCGGCTATAATTCTCATTTTTTAGGAAGGGGGGGCGATTTTTACAAATTTAAAATTATATATACAGTCAGATTCCAGCGCTATCGATTTAATTTGGAGAGAAAGACACTTTGGCTGCCTATCTTTTAGGCGCTGTCTCTCTGTCAGTAGAATTCATAGGGCCCTCGGGCCCCATAAGTTGATTTTAAGGTTCTGTTTACGATTTTCAAGCGGTTTATAGAACAAGAAAAATAGAACGTTGCATTACTGATGCCCAAATCAATTTATTCAGTCTTTATAACTTCTTTAAAGATCAACACATTGTATATGGTATAACATATTTAGTCTTTATAACTTAAGTTTTAACGTTATAACGTAAGTTTTAACAAACCAAGAGATTCAAACATCAACTATTATATTTCTTAAAAAATCTGGTGGGACTCGTCGCACAGCATAACTTTCTCTTATCTTCAGTAAGAGAAAGTTGTGCCAGATTTTTGTGTCGACATATATTTAGGTTCCGACAGTAGCTTAAGGTACATTTGAATTCAATATTTTTTTTTTTAAACACACCCTTTTTTCTCATTCACACTCACATTCACTTACACATACACACAGTCTTTTCGGCAACTCAGGCCATATAGGACTTTTACGATATCCGTTATTGATTAATATACATATTGGGGGTCCAGGCATTCTAATTTAAGCCATTTGGTATCCAAATGGCTTAAATAAAATCATCGGACTGCCTGGGGTCCGAACCCCGACTTTTGGTATACGAGGTTAGCATGCCAAGCCCCGAGGGCTGAATTCAAGATTAAAAATCTGGTGTGACTGGCGCACAGCACACAACTTTCTCTTACCTTCGGTAATCGAAAGTTGTGTTCTGTGCTTGTCACACCAGATTTTTCGTGTCGACATATATTTAGTTTCCGCCAATATATTAGAATTTAAGATGTCAAATTTTTATAAACATGGGAAAATATTTATATTTTGTTGCCATGGCAACCATTTCCTCCTATCTTTCCTATGAAGCACAAGAGTAAAGTGTGCTTCAAACAATTTTGAGGGCAAAACGAGAATATACATTTGAAAGAGCATCTAAAAAATAATTGATTTTTGAATTTTAATCAAAATCGTTAGAGCGAATTTTGAGAAAATCGAAAAAAAACTGAAAAAGTACATCAGTAAAGTACTAGTAATCTTTGGCCGATTTTGATTAAAAGCTTATTTTTCCGGTCCCGGGGGGTGTTTAACTTAAATATAAAATTTCAGCCTCATAGCTCAATTCCTTCATGCTTAAAATTGAACACACACCCACACACACCCACCCACCCACAGACAGACCATGTCGCGAAAACCACTTTTTGGATTCAGGGGACCTCAAAACGTGAAGATCCATCAAAATCTCGACATCGAATTTTTGACATGAATCCAATACTTTCTCTCTATATATATATTACATATATACATAGGTAAGAGAAAGTAAAATTTATAATCATGGGGAAATATTTATATTTTGTTACCATTGCAACCAATTCTCCTATCTTTCCTATGAAATATAAGAGTAAAGTGTACTTCAAAATGAGAATATACATTTTAAAGAGCATCTAAAAAATAATTGATTTTTGAATTTTAATAAAAATCGTTGGGGCTATTTTTAAGAAAATCAAAAAACCTGAAAAAACTACCTCAGTAAAGTACTAGTACTTTTTGGCCGATTTTAATTAACAGCTTATTTCTCGCTCCAGGGGGGTATCTAACTTCGGCAGTCAAAAATCGATTTTTTCAAAACACTGAATCGATTTCGATTTTAATCGAAAATCGATATTGAGCGTCGATTTTAATCGAAAATCGATATTGAGCGTCGATTTTCGATTAAAATCGAAATCGATTCGACCAACCCTACTCCCAATAGATAATTACTAAAATACTGAGTATCTATTGGGAGTAGGGTTTGGTCGGTTTCGATTGTCGAAATCAGCGTATCGATTTTCGGTCATATCGATTTTCGATTAAAAATCGAAATCGATTCAGTCGAGAAAAATCGACGACTGCCCTTCGCCCGGCCAAAAATTTTGCTGAGGTAATTTCAGGTTTTTTGATTTTCTTAAAAATAGCCCCAACATTTTTATTAAAAATTCAAAAAATCTTTATTTTAGATGCTCTTTAAAATGTATATTTAAATTTTTTTGTACACTACTCTTATATTTCATAGGAAGATAGGAAAATTGGTTGCAATGTGGCAAAATATATTTCCCCATGTTCTAAAATTACCCACCTATATATATATATATGTAATATATATATAGAAGTATTGGATTAAGTAAAAAGTAAAAAAGTCAATTGATTCAAAATGGAAAGAAAGAAGAAACAGCACGAGAGACATAGGCGTAGCCAGAAATTTTTGATGGGGGGTTCGGGATGATTTCTCTTCACCCCCCACCCCAGAACTAATAGGGCAGTATAAGGCGACTAATGAAATATATGACTGGCCACTCCGCCCCCTGGACGGGCTGGCTCCGGGCCCCGCCCTTTCTTAATTAAGTGCCGCAATTTTTTCATTCAACTTGTATCAGTGTATCAGGCAATAAAATTTATAACCCTCTGAATTTTCTATATATGGGCCTAAAATACCTAAGTGTCTGTTTCCCCTGAAAGAGTTCCAGCTCAGATCTCTATAAGAAAAAAAAATAAAAAATTTATTTATATAATAATTTTTATTATTTTTCATTTGCGAGATTTAATCAATTTTAAGCGGCTTTAATTTTTTATAAAGCAAAACAAAAATCAATTTTTTTTTTCGATGGAAAAATTCTGAATTTTTTCTTGAATTTTTTTGTGTTTTATTTAATTTTTTTTTTAAGCTAGAGAAAATTATTATATTTTACTTTCTCTTACCTATATCTTCTTCTATATATAATAATTGCGGTGTGTCCGTCTGTCCGGTCTGTCCGTCCGTCTGTCCATCTGTCCGTCCGTCCATCCTGTCACGCTCTGTTTGACCAACTTCCCGTTGGAATTTTGAAACGAAATTTTGCAGTCTTATAAAGGACGTTATGGAGAGTCCCGGAAAAATACTCCGGGTTTCGAAATTCCTATAACTTTTTGACTTATTAATTGCTAAAGTTACGATTTCTCCCATAGGAAATGTATAGAGAAATATTGGAGTATTCTTTGCAGTTGTGTATTCTTTGAATGTAAACAAATCCTCAAGCAGGCACTGGACTGGAATACTTAGTAATAATAATTTTCTTTTATAATTAAGAAAAGGCGAGGGTCCGCCGCAGGCGGCACCGGAGAGCCAGCGGCTGGGGGTCCGGGGGGCGTAGCCCCCTGTCCCTCTGTGACGCCAGGCGGTTTTTCATATTTAAGAAAGGCGAGGGTCCGCCGCAGGCGCGCGCCGAGCCAGCTGGTGGGGGGTCCAGGGGGCGTAGCCCCCGTCTAGACGCCAGGCGGTTTTTCATATTTAAGAAAGGCGAGGGTCCGCCGCAGGCGGGCCCGAGCCAGCTGGAGGGGGGTCCCGGGGGGCAGGAGCCCCTATCTCAACCGCCAGGCGGTTTCTCATATTTAAGAAAGGCGAGGGTCCGCCGCAGGCGGGCTCGGAGCCAGCGGCTGGGGGGGTCCAGGGGGGCGTAGCCCCGCTGATACGGGGCCCCGCCGAGGCGGGCGGCGCGGCTGGTATTATAATAATTTTCTTTTATAATTAAGAAAAAGCGAGGGTCCGCCGCAGGCGGCCCGAGCCAGCGGCTGGGGGGTCCAGGGGGCGTAGCCCCCCTGTCTAACCGCCAGCCCGTTTCTCATATTTAAGGCGAGGGTCCGCCGCAGGCGGCCGGAGCCGGCTGGTGAGGGGTCCGAGGGGCGTAGCCCCGCCTCGCAAGCTTGCCAGCCCGTTTCTCATATTTAAGAAAGGCGAGGGCCCCGCCGCAGGCGGGCCGAGCCAGCGGCTGGGGGTCCAGGGGGGCGTAGCCCCCGGCTAGGACGCGGGAGCCCGCCGAAGGCGGGCGGCGCGGCTAGTATGAAATATATATAGAGAGAAAGTGTTTTGTATTATAGAGCTTAAAATATCTAGTCATGGCTTGGGTCCAATGGGGGGGGTTTGAACCCCCCAACCCCCCCCCTCCCCCCCCGTGGCTACGCCTATGACGAGAGAGATTAGTTGAGTGGAGAATTCTGAAGGCTTACTCGCTTAATTTGCAGATGGTAGAGCAAGAATAAAAAATTCGAAGAATTTTATCGAGGATATTTATTTAGCATGACGACTGACATTGCAATTATTCAGTTTCGGTCAAGGTTGACCATCATCAGGCCTGTGAACATACACGTGAATGAATGCAAGAGTCTTAAAAACAGTAACTATTGTCAATTAGTCAAAAATTTGAAAACTTTTACAAAGCTTAATACAAAAAAATTTTACATGATCATCTCTAATTCTAACAATGTAAGATTGAAATTAAGATTAGACATTATTTATCACAGCTGTAAGTTATTGTAATGGAGAAATCAAATTAAATTAAAACCTTTTTATTTGCAGTATATTATTGATTTATATTTACCAATATCCTCATGTTTCTTTTTTACTTTCTCTTACCTATGTATATATGTAATATATATATAGAGAGAAAAAAAGTATTGGATTCATGTCAAAAATTCGATGTCGAGATTTTGATGGATCTTCACGTTTTGAGGTCCCCTGAATCCAAAAAAGTGGTTTTCGCGACATGGTCTGTCTGTGGGTTTGTTGAGGGTGTGTGTTCAATTTTAAGCATGAAGGAATTGAGCTATGAGGTTGAAATTTTATATTTAAGTTAAATACCTCCCGGGACCGGAAAAATAAGCTTTTAATCAAAATCGGCCAAAGAATACTAGTACTTTACTGATGTACTTTTTCAGTTTTTTTTTTCGATTTTCTCAAAATTCGCTCTAACGATTTTGATTAAAATTCAAAAAATCAATTATTTTTTAGATGCTCTTTCAAATGTATATTCTCGTTTTGCCCTCAAAATTGTTTGAAGCACACTTTACTCTTGTGCTTCATAGGAAAGATAGGAGAAATGGTTGCCATGGTAACAAAATATAAATATTTTGCCATACTTATAAATTTGACATCTGAATTCAAATATTCCCTACTGCCGGGAACTAAATACATGTCGACACAAAAAAATCTGGTGTGACAAGCACAGAACACAACTTTCGATTACCGAAGGTAAGAGAAAGTTGTGTGCTGTGCGACAGTCACACCAGATTTTTTTTTTGAAAACAGTGTATATATATATACATCCAAAAGCCATTTTTTCTGTATTAAGCTTTGTAAAATTTTCAAATTTTTGACTAATTGACAATAGTTACTGTTTTAAGACTCTTGCACTCATTTACGTGTATGTTCACAGGCCTGAAGATGGTCAACCTTGATCGAAACTGAATAATTGCAATGTCAGTCGTCATGCTAAATAAATATCCTCGATAAAATTCTTCGAATTTTTATTCCTGCACTACCATCTGCAAATAAATTAGAGTAATCCTTCTGAACTCTCCAATCAATTGATTCAAAATATCCATAGGCTCTGTGTATTTTAAATGTTGACTGCTTGAAATAAACTATGATTGTATCTAGAATATACATTTTACAGAGCATGTAAAAAATAACTGATTTTTGAATTTTAATCAAAATCGTTGAAAAAAATTTTGAGAGAATCGAAAAAAACTGAATCAGTACTACATCATTAAAGTACTAGTATTCTTTGGCCGATTTTGATTAAAAGCATATTTTCACGAGTTCGGGAGGTACAAATATAAAATTTCAACGTCGTATCTCATTTCCTTCATGGTTAAAAATGTCTACACACCCACAGACAGACAGGAAGACCATGTCGCGAAAACCACTTTTTTTGGATTCAGGGGACCTCAAAACGTGAAGATCCATCAAAATCTCGACATCGAATTTTTGGCATGAATCCAATACTTTCTCTCTCTCTATATATTAACATATACAGAGGGAAGAGAAAGTAAAAATACAATAAGGAATATTGATTAAACCAAATATATATATTTTTTTTACTTTCTCTTACCTCTATATATGTTAATATATATGGAGAGAAAGTATTGGATTCATGTCAAAAAAATCGATGTCGAGATTTTGATGGATCTTCACGTTTGAGTCCTGAATCCAAAAAGTGATTTTCACGACATGGTCTGTCTGTGGGTGGGTGTGTGTGTGTGTGTTCAATTTTAAGCATGAAGGAATTCAGCTAGAAGGTTGAATTTTTATATTTAAGTTAGGCACCTCCCTAGGGCGTAAAAATAAGCTTTTAATTAAAATCGGCTAAAGAGTACTAGTACTTTACTGATGTACTTTTTCAGTTTTTTTTCGATTTTCTCAAAATTCGCTCTAACGATTTTGATTAAAATTCAAAAATCATTTATTTTTTTGATGCTCTTTAATATGTATATTCTCATTTTGCTCTCAAAATTGTTTGAAGCACACTTTACTTTTGTACTTCATAGAGAAGATAGGATTTTGCCATGGTAAAAAAATCGGGAATGACTTCCCCAAAACTTTCTCGTATATTATTTTGGACTGATTTCTGTGTGAACACGATTTATTAAAAACGCAAGAAGCCAGCCAGATCAATGAAATTTGGTATATACTCCTTACACTAAAATTGTAGATTTCTTTTGGAGTAAATACGTCACCTAAAAAAATGTACTAATCTCTCGGGAACCAAAAAATTTGGTGGGACAAGCACGCTGCACAACTTTCGATTACCGAAGGTAAGAGCTGTGCTTGCACTTGTCACACCAGAATTTTTTCATTTGAGAGATTTAATTAATATAATTAATCTCCATAAGGAGAGACGAGAGAGAGAGAGAGATAAAAACCCAATGCTTTCAAATGGGTAAAATTCATTTTTGACGATTTCGGGGATCCGAATATTTTTTTATCGGCACTATAAGAACTCATTTGAATAATACACGTGCCGCTTTCGGCGGGACACTCCCGCGTCCAGCAAAAATGTCCCGCTTTTTCAAAAAGATTGAATGTAACTCGTATACAAAAAAAAAAAAAAAAAAAATGTCAAATGCATAAGGAAAAAATCTGGTGTGACTGGCGCACAGCACACAACTTTCTCTTACCTTCGGTAATCGAAAGTTGTGTACTGTGCTGTCACACCAGATTTTTTTGTGTCGACATGTATTTAGTTTCCGACAGTACGGTTCATTCGATTTTCAAGATGTAAAATTTATAACTATGGCAAAATATTTATATTTTGTTACCGTTGGCAACCATTTCTCCTATCTTCCCTATGAAATACAAGAGTAAAGTGGTCTTCAGAAGATTTCAATCACAAAATGAGAATATACATTTTAAAGAGAATCTAAAAAATAATTGATTTTTGAATTTAAAAAAAAATCGTTGGAGCAAATTTTGAGAAAATCGAAAAAAACTGAAAAAAAGTACATCAGTAAAGTACTAGTACTCTTTGGTCGATTTTGATTAAAAGCTTATTTTTACGGTCCGGGAGGGTACAAAACTTGAATATAAAATTTCAACCTCTTAGCTCAATTCCTTCATGCTTAAAAATTGAAAACACACACACACAGACAGACCATGTCGCGAAAACCACTTTTTTGGATTCAGGGGACCTCAAAACGTGAAGATCCATCAAAATCTCGACATCGAATTTTTGACATGAATCCAATACTTTCTCTTATATATATATATTACATATATACATAGGTAAGAGAAAGTAAAAATTGAAAATTTTATATCTAATGCATTTTTCGGTTTCGGCCGATTTCGTCCCCTTTATCCGCATTGTCTCAATGAAAATATATAATTTGAAATAGAACGTGAAAGACAGACAGACAGACACTCCGCAATTATTTAGATTTTAAAATCATTTTTTTTGACGTGACAACGTCTTACAAATCATGTTAGAGGGGCATGCACGAAAAAGTTTATCGGCTTTAATAACTCTTCTGTCTTAAGAGATATAATTATGGGAAATATACGGTTAGAAAGAATGAGTTTTCAGCTAAACATTTCACCATTTATTTTTTCCTACCATTTTATTTTACCGTGCTGCGGTAAATTAAAATTTGAAAGTTTAAACCCCTGTAGATTCCGAACGGCTAATCAGATCTGACTAAATGGGATGTCATTTGGTGCAGAAAGATAACCTCTAATAGAATAAATAAAAAAATCCCGAGTAATTAACGCTAAAATTAGTTTTTTCTCGAAAAACCTCATTTTTAAGCATAAGTCGCCTTTAATGGATAAAAAAAGCCACCTCTGTCATATATTGTTTCAATGAAAATGTTTGAACATGTTTATTTATGAAAACAAACTACTAGTAAAAAAAAACAACACTTTCTCTCTTTATATTTCAATATAGGTAAGTAGAAAAAATTTTTTTGAAGTCAAGCAAAAGACTTTGTCACGTTAAAAAGCCACCGGCTGTGTAGAAGACACAGCCAACACCTATTTTTTTAAACAAAGTTGTAACAAATATTTGTATATCATTTCCATGAAAAAGTGAGATCTAAAAACTTTTCGGTGTACTTAACAGCATTTGGATTCAAAGCTTGTTTATATTTGAGACCTTCCTTTTTTCCCCTCTATGCTCAACGACACAATGAGCATTGCGCCCCCATGATGCGAGTTTCTTTTTGAGATGCACTAACAATCAACCATCGTTGACTAACAATTGAATAAAAATTCATTTTACTTATTATTATTTTACTTATTAAATTGATAAAATTTTAATAATTAAAATTTAATATAAATTAATAATTATTAAATAATAATTATGAGATTTAATTCACATTTATTTCAAAATTATTTTTATTTAGAAATAAAATAAAATTTAATTTTAATTTAATTACCAGCTATTTTTAATGGGGAAATTGACACAATTGACATTTGGCGCGCTGTGTAGATAGTTTAAAATTTGTTTTTTTTTTTTTTTTGTATATAGGGAATATTTTGTATTAAAATCTCAAACGTGCATTTATTGTATTTAATTAAAAAAAAAAAACGACTACAAATCTACAAAACTTTTATTTATTCATGCTTAATTGTATTTTTTCACTAAGCCGTGAAGCTGCTTAAAAAAAATTTTCATAAATCACAACATGGAATTAAAAAATAAATAAAAAAAAAAAAAAAAAATAATAATAAGAAACACTGATTTTATTTGATGTCTTAAATAAATCACTAAAAAGAGCGCGTGCTAAATGATTGCAACATGGTGACACGCGTGACACGACGACGACGAATAGCAACAACAACAACAACAACGACAACGACAACGACGAGCGAAGTAACGATAGCAACGGCGGCGGAGCTCTCACTGACTAAACTCTCGTTGGGGGAGGACAGAATGAGAGAGAGAGAGGGTTTTTTTTTTTGTTTTTTTTTTTTTTTTAGGCGCTGCGCATCCCCACCATCACAGATGCGCATGCGCACAAAGCGACTTCTCCTCCCTCTCTCCCTCTCTAGCCGTCTTATTCACAAAGTAAATCTATTATAAATCATATAAAGATGCCAAGGAGATCAAGTTGGCGCGTGGCGGAGGGTGAGAATTTGAGGGTTGGGGGGGGAGGGTGTAAACCAGCCCCTACCCTCCCGAATATATTTGCGCTATTTATATTTGTATAAATAAAAACGCTCTTGAATTCGCTTCATTATATGGTCCGGAATAATATTTATTTTTTTTGAAAATTCAATCAACTATTATTCGGTCTCAAAAGATTTAGTCTAGAGGAAATCAGGATAATAAATTATTAAAATTTTGGCGAAAATAATAATAAA
>JAKCPI010002553.1:0-15055 GCA_023213315.1 Euborellia annulipes
AGGTTAGTAGAAAGACAAGGTTGTCTCATACGGAGTGGAAAATGGTGGGGGGTTTTGGCAGATGACGTCACTCGAGTCCAAGATTCCCTAGTGACAAACGTTCTGAGTGCATATAGCTATTTGATATTTTGTTCTTAACATTACACGTGCTTTAATAAATCGATTTGGACATTGTTTTATCATTTTTGCTTATATTGGAGGTAATTAATTGAATGTTAAATCAAATAGTTAAAAAATATATATTTGATTCTAATCATAACCTTTTTCAAAATATTCGATTTAGGCTGTTTTTTCATCTTTTTCAATCAACTTTTCATTTGTGTGTTTGTGGCGCTTTCTTTACATGGATTCAAGGTAATTAATGAAATACTAAATCAATTATTTAAAATATATATTTGATTCTAATCATTCTTTTAGATGCCTGGAACAATTTGCTCAGTTGCAATTTGTAAAAATTCTTTTTATAAACAAAAGGAAGGAGAAGAAAAATTAATGTTTTTTCCATTTCCAAAAGATGATAGCCTACGAAAAGAATGGATTAGAAGATGTTTTCGAAAAGATAGTGTAAATCCAAAAACGGAAAGAATTTGCAACGTGCAAAATCTGATTTTCAAGAAGACATGCGAGCGGAAAATTATGGATTTACCTCCCAAAATTCAATTAAAGCCAACAGGTAGGTAAAAAATACTCTATATATATACAAGGCTTTTTTCACTATAGGCTATACCCATGTACACTGAGATTCTAATTTTACTTTTTATTTTAGTAATATCTTATTTATTATTAATATATCAATTTTTTCAGCTGTTCCATCGTTATTTTTAAAACCCAGTGATGTTCCAACTCCTGAAGAATCAGCTCGATTGGCCCGAGATAAAAGAAAGGAAGAAAAAGGAATATTGGAAGATTTAATGAAGAAACATGGGCGTAGCCAGACTTCTTGTTAGGGGGGGGCCAACTCCTCGTTAGGGCGAAGAGGGGGGGGTTTGCAATTAATATCTACATAGAGTATTAATTATTTATTTAAATAAAATAAAAAAATTAAATTAATGTAGTGAATTGGAGTGTTAAAAAAAAATTTCCAATGGGAAAAATATATATATATATTTTTTTTTTAATTTTTAGGACCAGCCAGGGGGGCAACGGCCCCCCTGCCTCCCCCTGGCTACGCCCATGTGAAGAAGGTTTCTGAAACTTCAAGTCTACAAACAAATATTTCACAGACAGAAAAAGATGAAGAAGATAAAATAGATGAAGAAAAAAAAATATAACAAAGGCAGTTTAAAAAAAGAAAAAAAACATAGTAAATAAAATAACTAAATATGTATTTAAAAAATGCCCAGAAATTCCTATAACTTTAGAAAAATCATTCGTTAAATTAAGAGTTTTACTTAGAATAAAATTTTTTAATACTCAAAGAGTAGTTACTAATAGAATTTCTTTAATGAAAAGAAAACTTTCTGACGAAGGAAGAAAAAATCTTAAAAAAAAGAAGAAAACTATTTCATAAGAAATAAATATTAATAGAATAATAGACAGGAACAAGACAGGCGTTTCGGTTTTAATTAAATAAAGCCATCATCAGTTCTCAAGAGATTATTGGCTCAAGGTTGGGATGCAGAGAGTGTTGTTTTATATAAACATATACAATATTATATAAAAATATAACATTTGCACAGACAATAATCTCTTGAGAACTGATGATGGCTTTATTTAATTAAAACCGAAACGCCTTCTGGATTGACAGGATTTTTATTCGATAGGGGCTGTCCTGTTGGGCTGACATTCTCTTTTCCTGTCTATTATTCTATTAATATTTATTTCTTATGAAATAGTTTTGGTAAGGAGGTCATACCATCCTTTCAAGGTTTTTGGCCAGGTTTTCCTTAACAACTTAAGGCGAATGTTGGGATGGCTAATGCGACGTTTACTATACATTTCTATTTTTTTTCCCTTTTGATTTGTTTTGTTATATTTGTTATTATATTTAAATTTGTATTGTGTTTGTTGGACCTAGCCACCGGGGACTGGTGCCTCTAAGCGGGTCGTAATAAATTTATTTATTTTATTTAAAATATGTTCCATTTTTATTTTTTTGAAATATTATTTAATGTTTTTTTTCAGTACTAGAGAAAATAATAATTTTTTTTTTAAATATATTAATTAAATACGGTAATAGAAAGTAAAACAAAAATGAAGACAATTCGGAAAAAAATACTTTCTACTTATATAATATTGTTATATAGGTAAGAGAAACTAAAAGGAAAAATTAAATATTTCAATTTAAAATTTATATTCAACTATCAAAAATGATGAAAGAAAATTAAAATGAACAACTTTTAAATATAAATCGTAAAAAGTCAGAGAGAGATAAATACTATATATTAAATAAGAATTCAAATTTGGGCTTCTTGATGACGATTTCCCGCCTTCGCTCTGATTGGCCGAGCCGTATGAGACAACCTTGTCATCTATTATAAACCAACTGATGAGACTGGTCGCACAGCACAACTTTCTTACCGAAGTTGTTTTAAATGGGGCTGTAACTCACATCGGATTTGACATAAGAAAAGTTGCTAACGCCAGAGTGTAAGAGGCGCTAGCGTTGCAGTATCAGATTCGGTAGCTCCGCCCACTATACTCAAATCGGCATCAACGGACTACAAGCATTCCCCCTGCTCACCAGGGGGTTGTAACTCACAGGATTTGACATAAGGAAAGTTGCTAACGCCAGAGGTAAGAGGCGCGTAGCGTCGCAGTCCCAGATTCGGTAGCTCCGCCCACTATACTCAAATCGGCATGCTACCGGCAGTCCACTTGTCACATTGTGTTTGTTTGATTCGTGTGCCACCAGCATACCCTTACTACTTCTACTTGAAAAACGTTTGCAAAACATCATAACTCGTGCCTATTAATTTCATATTATTATTATCATCAAAATGGTGTTTAAATCTTATGTGTGCAAGAAATTTGGAAAGGAAAGAAGATTGCATCGTTTCCCAAGCTCAAGTTGTGGTTGATTTGCGCGTGGAAAATGTGTAAAACTATAAGTAATATATTCTATTATTCAATTAAAGACCTTAGCTAAATTATTAATTTTTTTAACTTGTTAATTTATTTGGATACCAAATAGTGCAAATAATGTGTGGATAATATGTATCAGAATAATATATAATATTTTTTATGTATGTTTTAATGTCTATATGACCTAAGATGGCGAAAAAACCTTTTCACCGCTTCGCCCTTTTGCCCCCCCCCCCCCCCAACCACCTGTTTATGTAAAAATATAAATTTTTTTCTGAAAATATAAAAACATCTTGAGTAAAGTCGTATTTATATAGGCCTATACGGTATTTAAACAATAAGACAAAGTTATTATGTTTAAAGAGGTAGATTTTTATTTTTGCTTCAACAAAATACACAATGTTTTTTTTTTTTTTTTCGCCATCTTAGGTCATATAGACATTAAAACATACATAAAAAATATTATATATTATTATGATACAAACTAGCCGCGCCGCCCGCCTTCGCGTCTAGACAGGGGCTACGCCCCCTGGACCCCCCAGCCGCTGGCTCGGGCCCGCCTGCGGCGGACCCTCGCCCTTTTCTTAATTATAAAAAGAAAATTATTATTACTACGTAGGCCTATTCCAATCCAGTGCCTGCTTGAGGATTTGTTTACCTTCATAGAATACACAACTTCAAAGAATACTTGAATATTTCTCTATACATTTCCTATGGGAGAAATCGTAACTTTAAGAATTAATAACTAAAAAGTTATAGGAATTTTGGGACCCGACTATTTTTCCGGGACTCTCTATAACGTCCTCTATAAGACTGCAAAATTTCGTTTCAAAATTCCAATGGGAAGTTGGTCAAACAGAGCGTGACAGACGGACAGACGGACAGACAGACAGACGGACACTCCGTAATTATTATATATAGATTATCCACACATTATTTGCACTATTTGGTATCCAAATATATGTATTAACAAGTTAAAAAAAAAAATTAATAATTTAGCTAGGGTCTTTAATTGAATAATAGAATATATTACTTATAGTACACATTTTCCACGGCAAATCAACCACAACTTGAGCTTAGGAAACGATGCAATCTTCTTTCCTTTCCAAATTTCTTGCACACAAGATTTATACACCATTTTGATGATAATAATAATAATATGTAATTAATAGGCACGTGTAATGATGCTTTGCAACGCTTTTCAAGTAGAAGTAGTAAGGGTATGCTGGTGGCCCACAGATTAAAAATACACTATGTGACACTATGTGACAAGTGGACTGCCCGAGGGGGGACAAGTCTATGGAAGAATTTGGAGTGCTTTTAGAGATATGGTTACTATGTTCAGAATGATCAAATGAGCTTTACGCCCCCGCTAGATGTGGTTAGTGTCGCCTGCTTTGGTCGCCGGAGCATGCGCACTAGGCACCAAGCCTCAAATAACTGACAAATAACAACACCCATATCCGCCATTTGTAAAAAAGTGTCAAAAACGTGAAAAGTGCTCCCTGACCAGAAGTAACCTCGATCGAAATTCTTCAAAAATCCAAAATCAGGTTGGTTTTTTATTTCATTCCTAATAATATTAAACAATATATATTTTTTAAATATATTTTTAATATATTGTAATTTTTATAATTTAATTTAATGAAATAGAAATTTTTCCTTTGATTCACTGTTTTGGCATTTATAAAAATATTAATTTGTTTTTTGCAGCATTATCCTGAAGTAAAGATGCCGCGCTGCAAAAATGGGCTTCCAGGATCAGAGAATTGAGAAAATAAATAAAATAGCATGGCTATTTTTACTGTAATAGCTGCCCAATTTCCCTTGACATGGAAAAGTCTTTGTAAAGTTCATAATTATGCTCATTTACAAATGCTTTCACTTAATTTTAAATCTGAATTATATCCCAATACTGGTTGATATGACATCATGCCTTATTTTTTTCAAATTCTTTTTCATAACTATAGACTATATATACTGTATGTATATATATATATATATATATATATATATTGGTCCAAATTTTGACTTTTTTGTCGACTCTAGTCCTAAATCGGTTACAAATATATAAAAAAAATATTTTGTCTTTTGTTAAATTATCATGTGTTTTTTACTTTCTCTTACCTATGTATATATATGTAATATACAGTATATATAGAGAGAAAGTATTGGATTCATGTCAAAAATTCGATGTCGAGATTTTGATGGATCTTCACGTTTTGAGGTCCCCTGAATCCAAAAAAGTGGTTTTCGCGACATGGTCTGTCTGTGGGTGTGTGGGTGGGTGGGTGTGTGTTCAATTTTAAGGATGAAGGAATTGAGCTACAAGGTTGAAATTTTATATTTAAGTTAAACACCCCCGGGACCGGAAAAATAAGCTTTTAATCAAAATCGGCCAAAGAGTACTAGTACTTTACTGATGTACTTTTTCAGTTTTTTTCGATTTTCTCAAAATTTGCTCCAACGATTTTTTTTTTTAAATTCAAAAATCAATTATTTTTTAGATGCTCTTTAAAATGTATATTCTCATTTTGCGATTGAAATCTTCTGGAAGACCACTTTACTCTTGTGTTTCATAGGAAAGATAGGAAAAATGGTTGCCATGGTAACAAAATATAAATATTTTCCCATACTTATAAATTTTACATCTGAATTCAAATGTACCGTACTGTCGGGAACTAAATATATTTCGACACGAAAAATCTGGTGTGACAAGCACAGTACACAACTTTCGATTACCGAAGGTAAGAGAAAGTTGTGTGCTGTGCGCCAGTCACACCAGATTTTTTTTATATGTTAACATATATTTATATTTTTTGAATTGAATTTGTTAAGCACAAAAATAATGTTTACTTTCTTCATCATAATTTTAAATTTAATAAATATGTATATTTGCTTGAAACTCTATGCATTTTATTGGAAGTTGACTGGAAAAAACTATTTTGTAATTATTATTATGTTTTTATTATTTGTTAACAAATATATTGTAAGCTTATATGTTTTAATTATAAATATATATGTTAACTTGGAACTTTTATGTTTTTTATTTATGCTGGAAAAAACCATTATACTTTTTATTTATCCTGGAGAAAAACCATTCAATAAAAATTTAATTCATTTGGGCGAGAACCATTAAGATTACCTTGGGTGAGAAACGATTAGAGAAATGGCTTTATTTATTCGGGAGAAAACCCATATTTCCTGGCGAAAAACCTTTTAGTTTTATATTTAAATTTGGCGCCAAAATATTAGTAATATTACACCCCCAAAAGGGGTCGCTGTATCGGCCTTTTTAAACACTCCATTTTTTACTACGTGATGTCCCTTCCCGTTTATTCCCTGGGACTGCCGGTAGCATGCCGATTTGAGTATAGTGGGCGGAGCTACCGAATCTGGGACTGCGACGCTAGCGCCTCTTACCTCTGGCGTTAGCAACTTTTCATATGTCAAATCCTGTGAGTTACAACCCCCTGATGCCAACGCACAACGATTGAGCAAAACACTCAATGGCAAAATATTTTGTTCAATAAAGTCGAATCATGTCCAATTGTGTTTTGCCTCTTCGGTGTGCGTTGACCCATAGAAAAGCATTGAAAAAACAGTTTTGGGCATGATTAGTCATTAAACATTCTGTTCGAAAACGTTTTTGCTCAATTGGTGTGCGTTCAGCCTTAAAGGATGTATTGCGAGATATTCTGTTCAAATCAAAAAAAGAAAATTTGGAGTTGTTTGTGACATAACCAGGGGGAATTTTGGGGGTTAAATTCCCCAAGAGTTGAAAATATAATCTCTCGGACGCTCGAAGATTATTATTTTGCGCTCCGAAACTTTGACTTTTAATTTAAAATAAATTTTTTTCTATTTGTTTTAAGGATTTTTACAAGTTGGGAAAGAGTAGGTACAGGAGCAGCAAAGAAAAGAAAGACTATGCGACCAACTTCATGGCTAGGGTTCATGGCTAGATAAGATGGTCGCATAGTCGACCGAAAGGTCGATCTGGGTTTGATGTGCGTGGGGGCAGGGAATGGGCCAATGCCCCCCCCCCCTGTCTTGTCCTGAAATTTTTTCGTCTATTAAAAACAAATATATTTTTCCCAATGTGAAATTTTATTTTTAAATGAGCTTACTGGATCAATATGAGGGCTGTATTTCTAAATAGGCTAAAAAGACTGCAGCATAGAATGGCAACAAATTCAGGGGCGGCAGTTTGTCAAATTATTCAAAAGTTTGAAATGAAATATTTCAGACGTTAATAATAAAAAATCTGGTGTGACTGGCGCACAGCACACAACTTTCTCTTACCTTCGGTAATCGAAAGTTGTGTACTGTGCTTGTCTCACCAGATTTTTTGTGTCGACATGTATTTAGTTTCCGACAGTACGGTACATTCGATTTTCAAGATGTGAAATTTATAAGTATGGCAAAATATTTATATTTTGTTACCATAGCAACCATAGGAGAAATTCCTATCTTTCCTATGAAGAACAAGAGTAAAGTGGTCTTCAGAAGATTTCAATCACAAAATGAGAATATACATTTTATAGAGAATCTAAAAAATAATTGATTTTTGAATTTTAAAAAAAATCGTTGGAGCAAATTTTGAGAAAATCAAAAAAAAACTGAAAAAGTGCATCAGTAAAGTACCAGTACTCTTAGGTCGATTTTGTTCAAAAGCTTCGTGTCACGTCCCATGGGGGTGCCTAACTTAAATATAAAATTTCAACTTCCTAGCTCTTTTTGTTCTTGAGATATTTTGTTCACAGATATACACACACACAGACACACACACAGACACACAGACAGACAGACCATGTCGCGAAAACCACTTTTTGGATTCAGGGGACCTCAAAACGTGAAGATCCATCAAAATCTCGACATCGAATTTTTGACATGAATCCAATACTTTCTCTCTCTATATATATTAACATATATAGAGATAAGAGAAAGTAAAAAAAGATGAAAACACCAATGAACTCTATTATCCTTTTGTTGTATAAAACAAATGTATTAAGGAAATATAAACTATAGAACGGGGCGGGGATCTTTCCAATCTTTATGGTTAATAATCATTAATCCGGAGAAAAGTTGCTGTCATGGACGTAGCCAGATAGCTTGATATCTTGTTTGGGGGGGGGGGGGGGCAACCCCATCTATGGGGTATGGTTGATAAGATGGTCGATAGTCCATCGAAACGTCTATGTGGTTTTGAATTATATATATCGACGTTTTGGTCGACTATGCGACCATCTTATCAAGCCATGAGCCCTAGCCATGAAGATGGTGGTAGCCCCCCCCCCCCCCAACAAGATATCAAGCTATCTGGCTATGTCCATGTCAGCAACTTTTCTCCGGATTAATGATTATTAACCATAAAGATCGAAAAGATCCTGCTTAATGCCAAACATGCCAAAAATAAAACCCCATCCCTTCAGAGAGCAATCCTGGTTGCGCCACTATTGAGATGCCTAGTTATAGTACTAAAGTCACGATATATACTCGATATATGTATAAAAGAGAGAAGATTTTTGCCTCGTGGTTTAAATATCACAAAAATAAGTAGGATGAGGATCACAAATGGATGTAAAAGCGAATAAAAGTGTTTCTCTCTTCAAGGAGAAATTTTAAGATTTAAAAAACATATTTGAGAAAAATTATTTCCACACAGGAAATCATTATAAAATTCATTTAATATATACAATATAAATTTACTATATATATTTATAACAGGTGGGCCAATAGTGCGGGGACGGAAGATTGTGGGCTTATTAACTGACATTTTTAAAGTTTGTTGATCTTGTATAATGTGGTTAACTTCATTTTTTCAAATGGAATATGCTACTTTTGGGGACTTGAAATTCATTTATCTTTTAGATGATATAAGGTTGTCTATATCTATCTTTGGAACTTTTCTTTTTATACCAAAATATCTGATAACGAAAAAAAAAAAATTTATTATATACAAAACAATTAAAAAAAAAAAAAATCCAAACGCAAAACAAAAATAATAAATCGTAATAAATGGAAAAGATGCTAAATATTCGAAAATGTATTTAAATTTCCTATAAAATCATTTATTTGAACTCCTCGAAGAAGTCCCGCTTGCTCAAATTAGGGTTCTGACTTTTCAACAAGATGGCGAAGATGGCGCACCTCCTAACCCTAATTTCTTTTTCGAGGAGTTAAAATAACTGATTTTAAAGGAAATTTACCTAGTAAATACATTTTCGAATATGTAGCATATCTTTTCCATTTATTACAATTTTGTTTTGAGTTTGTATTTTTTTTTTTTAAATTGTTTTGTCTATAATAAATTTTTTTTTCGTTATCAGTAGAGACCGGAAAAAAAGCATAAAAAAATGGAAAAAAAGTGCTTAAAAAAAGCATAAAAAACTTGAATAAAAAGTTGTTAAATAAGCATAAAAGTTGAAAAAAAGCATCTCATAAGCAATTTTTACTCATACCAATGGCGTATACAAATTTTTTTTTAAAGAAACTAAATTTATTCCGCCCGGCCCTGCGAAAAATTTTGTTTTTGCGGACCCAAATTTTTTCACCCTGCGAAAAAAAATTTTTTTACAGGGCTATATTTTTTCACCCTGCGGGGTTTTTGGAAATTTTTTTTTTTTTTTTTTTTGGGGGGCCGGCCCCCATTCCCCTCCCCTTATATACGTCCCTGGTGTATGCGTGTGTGAATGGGAAAAAAGTGTGTTTTTTAATAAAAAAAAAACAAAAAAATTATAAATATTAGTAAAATAAGTTCAAATAAGCCCGAAAGGGAAAAAAAGCATGAAAACTCAAAAAAAAGCAAAAAAAGCATAAAAAATGCAATCTCAATGCACTTAGTTTTTCCTAATTCGTATAGAAATTAAATATCTAATGGTTGCTTATAAAATTGAGCAATAAGCATTTTGCTTAAAATCCGCCTAGTTATCAGATATTTTCGAATAAAAAGAAATGTTTCAAAGATAGATATAGACAACCTTATATCATCTGAAAGATTTCACGTCCCATGGCATAAAAAAAGTAGCATGATCCATTTGAAAAAAATGAAGTTATCCATGATTGTAATTTTCCAAATTGGAATAGCCATTTCTTCCAACATAAGAATAATTCCGGGTTCCCCATTTGGCCTACATTAGTACATTTCATGGTTAGTAACATCACAAAATGGTTAGTAACATCACAAAACAGTCCTCTAAGTTTTACGGTTGGCGCGATATTCCATTTTTTTCAGAAAGCAGTTTTTTCACAAAAACCCGATTTGCGACTAAACTGTTTGCTTTGGAATACATTGCATGGCATAAAGTCATACTAAAATTGGCCTTAGAATACAAATATGCAATAATATATATAGGGCGTTCCATTTTAAAAAACATATCTTTGATATGGATCACCCTGTATAAAAAGTGCAATTGGAACAAAAATATTTTTAATTTGTAGCCCTAAAGGCCCCACATTATACACGATCAACAAACTTTAAAAATGTCTGTTAATAAGCCCACAATCTTCCGTCCACGCACTATTGGCCCACCCGGTATATAAATTACGAAATCAAGATGCTGGTCCGGTGCGTTTTCAGGTTTTAATCTGACGTTGTCCGAGAAAAAGAGGAACGTCAGATTAAAACCTGATATAAATTACGATCTTTTTTTGGGTTTTACATTTAAATGTGAAATTTAATCCAAACCAATTAAAATAATAATAATTTGAAACTTGAGGACTACCTTGCGTTCCGGGGCTGCGGGGTCTTGGGCGGCGGAGGCCCAATGCTATTGCGGCCCCTCTTGCTTGCACTGGTCCCGCCGCCTTCCTGGTCCACAGAGCCGCTGCTCCTATTACGCCTCCTCTTCCCTCTAAAACAAAAGAAACAGAAATGTTAAGTATATCATCTCTGTTTATTAATGTTTTGATTTAATAGTAATAATAGGTTAGCAACAAATTATAGACCTTGCCAAATTATAAGAAAAAATTATCTTTGTATTGCAATTTAATAGAGAAATTTATTTTCTTTATTATTTAAAAAGATTCAAAAATCAATTAGACAATGTATAAATAAAGTGCAATGTTTTATCTTGTAATTCTTTTTTTTACATTCTAAATTTTGTTAACTAGGTAGAGCCTTGTTTGAAAAGGATGGAATTTTTTCAAACAATACTCACATAGTTCATTAGCCAGTCAATATATCGTTCAAGATAGCAAATTTGCGTGATACCTTGGACATTTTTACGGCCCGAGGGATTCATTACACTTTTAAAAAATATAAAATTTATTTATTTTATAATGGTCAAAGTGGAGAAAATTAATGTATTAAAAAAATAAATTATTTGTGCACCCATATATTCAAAAATAAACTGTGAAAATTATAGGAAACAATTAACTTTGATTTTAATATAATATTCTTGTGAATATTTTGCATATTTTATTTATGAGTTCAAAGAGTAATTAATAAAAAATTAAATATCTAATATTTAATAAATAAATAATTTTATATGTGGTCCGCAATGATGCATTTCTAAAGTGGTCCGCAAGATCATTTGAGTTGGGGTGTTTTGAACTAAGCAAATACTTCGAGGTGCAATATTAAAAGCACTCTTGTGATTATTTGTTTTTTACTTTCTCTTACTTCTATATATGTTAATATATAGAGAGAGAAAGTATTGGATTTATGTCGAAAATTCGATATGAAGATTTTGACAGATATACACGATTTGAGGTCCCCTGAATCCAAAAAAGTGGTTTTCGCGACATGGTCTGTCTGTGTGTCTGTGAACATAATATCTCGAGAACGAAAAGAGATAGGAAGTTGAAATTTTATATTTAAGTTAGGCCCCATTGTATGTGACAAGTTTTTGAACAAAATTGGCCGAAGAGTAGTTTACTGATGCACTTTTTCAGTTCTTTTTTTTTCCATTTCACAAAATTTGCTCCAACAATTTTGATTAAAATTCAAAAATCAATTATTTTTAGATGCTCTTTAAAATGTATATTCTCATTTTGCCATTGAAATCTTCTGAAGACCACTTTACTCTTGTACTTCATAGAAAGATAGGAGAAATGGTTGCCATGGTAAAATATAAATACTTATAAATTTTACATGCCCCCGGGTTTGGCGTGGTAGGTAGCACGCCTACCTCCTATACCAAACGTCGCGGGTTCGGACCCAGGCAGTCCGATGATTTTATTTAAGCCATTTGGATACCAGATGGCTTAAATAGAAATGCCTGACCCCACAATAGATATATTCTCTACAACGGTTATCGTCAAAGTCTTAAATGGCCTAAGTTGCCGAAAAGACTATGAATGTGTGAATGTGAGTGTGAATGAGAAAAAGTGTGAATGTTTAAAAAAAAAAAAAAAAAATTTACATCTTGAAATTTGAATGTACCGAACCGTCGGAAACTAAATATATGTGGACAAAAAATTTGGTGTGACAAGCACAGAACACAACTTTCGATTATCTAAGGTAAGAGAAAGTTGTGTGCTGTGCGACCAGTCACACCAGATTTTTTCAGTGGCAAAGTATTTTATTTAGAAAATAAAAATAGAACAAGGCCACTTTTTTTAAATTTATGTTCATGGTGGTATTTATTTCAACTAAAATAAATTGAGATACCAAAGAAAAGACCTTTGGAAATAAAAGTATTTATGAATTTTATAACTTCCGATGACAAACTATTTTCCAATTATATTTTGTATAGGACAAATTGCATATATTACAATAATATGATTCTAACGCCATTTTTTAGTTTCTATTACCCTATATATGAAATATATAGAGAGAAAGTATTCGATTCATATCAAAATGGGTGATTCTTTTTACAAACCGAACACTTTCTGACCGACATGTTTTTGATTTGGATGAAATTTTTTTTTACGGGTTCTATAACGAAAAAAAGATAGCCATCCGCGAGGATTTTCTTTTTTCTTTAATATTTTGGGAAATATCGAGGGTCGAAAATGTGAAAATTTGATGATTTTCTGCTTAGACGCTCACTTTTAAAAATTCATAACTCTGGTTCTATTTGAGCTAGAAAAAAACTTTTTTTACCATTTTAAAGCTAAAAGAGTGAACTTTAAGAAAAAAAAATTGTTCCACCAAAATTTATTAAAGATTTCACATTGTTATCAACAATTGAAATCTTTAAATCGATTTTTAACAATGGGGCCCCAACTGTATTGCATTTTTATTATAACCATCGCATTCTACGTCGAATTTTATACCGATAACGGTTTTTTAATCGATGGAGAATCAATTAGTACTATTGAAAAAAAATCCCGCCAAGTGCTCTCATGCGGTAAAATGACGTCATATCAAAAATAAGAAAAAAAAGTCCGGGGGCATTGAACCACTCTTTCCAAAACTATATTTAGATTTAATGTAGCTTTTATGGTCAAGTAGCTATCCGTTGCACAAGTAGGGCTATTTTTCGATATTTTTTTGCCTAAAAAATGAGGTTTTTCGAGAAAAAAACTAATTTTGGAGTTAATTACTCGGGATTTTTTTACTTATTCTATTAGAGGTTTTCTTTCTGCACCAAATGACATCCCATTTAGTCTGATCTGATTAGCCGTTCGGAATCTACAGGGGTTTAAACTTTCAAATTAGAATTTACCGCAGCGCGGTAAAATAAAATGATAGGAAAAAAAATAAATGGTGAAATCTTTAGCTGAAAACTCATTCTTTCTAACCGTATATTTCCCATAATTATACCTCTTAAGACAGAAGAGTTATTCAAGCCGATAAACTTTTTCGTGCAAAGATTTTTTTTCTTGCCCTAGGGCATGCACGAAAAAGTTTATCGGCTTGAATAACTCTTCTGTCTTAAGAGGTATAATTATGGGAAATATACGGTTAGAAAG
This sequence comes from Euborellia annulipes, assembly GCA_023213315.1. Classification (NCBI taxonomy): domain Eukaryota; kingdom Metazoa; phylum Arthropoda; class Insecta; order Dermaptera; family Anisolabididae; genus Euborellia; species Euborellia annulipes. The sequence goes on from JAKCPI010002553.1 coordinate 13,888, forward strand.
AATGAGTTTTCAGCTAAAGATTTCACCATTTATTTTTTTCCTATCATTTTATTTTACCGCGCTGCGGTAAATTCTAATTTGAAAGTTTAAACCCCTGTAGATTCCGAACGGCTAATCAGATCAGACTAAATGGGATGTCATTTGGTGCAGAAAGAAAACCTCTAATAGAATAAGTAAAAAAATCCCGAGTAATTAACTCCAAAATTAGTTTTTTTCTCGAAAAACCTCATTTTTTAGGCAAAAAAATATCGAAAAATAGCCCTACTTGTGCAACGGATAGCTACTTGACCATAAAAGCTACATTAAATCTAAATATAGTTTTGGAAAGAGTGGTTCAATGCCCCCGGACTTTTTTTTCTTATTTTTGATATGACGTCATTTTACCGCATGAGAGCACTTGGCGGGATTTTTTTCAATAGTACTAATTGATTCTCCATCGATTAAAAAACCGTTATCGGTATAAAATTCGACGTAGAATGCGATGGTTATAATAAAAATGCAATACAGTTGGGGCCCCATTGTTAAAAATCGATTTAAAGATTTCAATTGTTGATAACAATGTTAAATCTTTAATAAATTTTGGTGGAACAATTTTTTTTCTTAAAGTTCACTCTTTTAGCTTTAAAATGGTAAAAAAGTTTTTTCTAGCTCAAATAGAACCAGAGTTATGAATTTTTAAAAGTGAGCGTCTAAGCAGAAAATCATCAAATTTTCACATTTTCGACCCTCGATATTTCCCAAAATATTAAAGAAAAAGAAAATCCTCGCGGATGGCTATCTTTTTTTCGTTATAGAACCCGTAAAAAAAAATTTCATCCAAATCAAAAACATGTCGGTCAGAAAGTGTTCGGTTTGTAAAAGAATCACCCATATATAATACTGTATAATAAATAAATTGTTTATTGTCCGGGTGTAAATGACTCAGTGTTAAATGGCCGAAGCTGCCGAAAAGACTGTAAGAATGTGTGTGTGTATGGGTGTGTGTTTGTGAAAAAAGTAGAGAATGTTTTTATAAAAAAAAAAAATTATTATTTTGGCAACCACGGGTCGTGGTGTAGGATTTAGCGTGCTGGCCTTGTTACCAGGAGTCGCGGGTTCGGACCCAGGCAAGTCCGATGGCTTGGATACCAAATGGCTTGAATAAAAATGCCTAACCCCCAATACATAT
>JAKCPI010002554.1:0-10453 GCA_023213315.1 Euborellia annulipes
AACCTCTACACCACGCCCCGTGGGCATAATAGACACCTAATTATGCTAATTATAATAAATAAATAAAAATAGAAATGCCTGGACCCACAATAGATATATTAAATCTAAGTTGCCGAAAAGACTGTGTGTATGTGTGTGTGAATGTGAGTGTGAGTGTGTTTTTTTAATAAAAAAGAAAAAAGAAAAGAAAAGTACAATTTTGAGAGCAAAATAAGAAAATAGTCTACTTCTTTTTTTTTTTAACATTCTCATTCACACATACATTCACACAAGTTTTTCGACAACTTAGGCCATTTAAGACTTTGACGATAACCGTTATTATTATAATATTTATTGTGGGTCCAGGCATTTCTATTTAAGCCATTTGGTATCCAAATTAAATTAAACTAATAACACAAAGTGTCATTCAATAATATCTTGAAATAAATATATAATTTTTATCTGATAAATATTTATTTATTTATTCACATTTTATCTTTGTTCTCTCAGTTTTCTTGATGTTGACTCTCTTGTCCACTCATAAAGATGTCTCTAACAAATTTTTCCATTTACCATGGCGTAGTTATCTATGAGCTTGCAGGGCCGCAGACAGGGGGGGGCAGGGGGGCTATATCCCCGAGGCCCGGGCCCTCCGAAGGGGCCCGGGCCCATTGAGCTCCCACCTTAAAATTATAATAAAAAATAATTTTCATGGTTAAAATTTCAATTAAAAAAATCATTTTTTGAAATTTTTTCCTCAGGGGGCCCGGGCCTTTTAAGCTCAAATTTTTCTTAAAATTTCAATTAAACAAAATGATTTTCTTGAAATTTTTTCTTCAGGGGGCCCGGGCCCTTTAAGCTCAAATTTTTCTTAAAATTTCAATTAAACAAAATGATTTTCTTGAAATTTTTTTCTTCAGGGGGCCCGGGCCCTTTAAGCTCAAATTTTTCTTAAAATTTCAATTAAACAAAATGATTTTCTTGAAGTTTTTTTGCTCAGGGGCCCGGGCCCTTTAAGCTCAAATTTTTTCTTAAAATTTCAATTAAACAAAATGATTTTCTTGAAGTTTTTTTTACTCAGGGGGCCCGGACCTCAAATCAAGTTTGATCTTTTCACGACTCAGGATAGCTAAAAACGCAGATTTCAGTGGCTAATTTAAAAAAAAATGTCCGTACCCCCAGATTCCTCCGAAAATCCTTTGTCCGGATCTGGTACTACTTAGGATGTCCTAGGGCTATAAATATTTAAAGTTTCATTCTTTCAGAGATATAATTTGTTGCTAACTTTATTGACAATTTTAAAGTTCTGATCTCAAATAGGGAAGGAAGGGGGGGGGACCCTCTAAGCCTACTATGGCTATATTTCCAGATATTTTCATATTTTCATTTTCTTTAAAAAGTATATCAGTGAAATTTTTCGTGAAAATTGTTTGAAGTACATTTTACTGATTTCAGTTTTTTTTTCGATTTTCTCAAAATCGGCTTTAACGATTTTTATTAAAATTCATAAAACAAATATTTTTTAGATTCTCTTTAAAATATATTAATATTCCCATTTTGTCCTGAAAATTATTTGAACTACTTTACTGATGTACATAGGCGTAGACAGAAATTTTTGATGCGGGGGGTTCGGACCTCAGGCAGTCCGATGATTTTATTTAAGGCATTTGGATACCAAATGGCTTAAATAGAAATGTTGGACCCCCAATAGATATATTTAAACATACGAGTATCGTTTAAAGTCTTAAATAATTAATTAATAAGGATGATCCCCCCCCCCGACTAATAGGGCAATATAAGGGGTCTAATGAAATGTATGACTAGCCACTCCGCCCGCCTTCGCTTCGCCCCTGGACCCCCTCGAGCTGGCTCGGGCCCCGCCCTTTCTTAAATGCATCAATTTTTCATTCAACTCGTATCATGCAATAAAAAATGCAACCCTCTTAATTTTATATGTATGGGGCTATAATACCGAAGTGTCTCTCCATCTGTTTCTTTTGATCAGAGTCCCATCTCAGATCTTTCTAAGAAAAAAGAATCTATTTATTTATGCCCTAGGGGCATGGTGTAGGGGTTAGCGTGCTAACCTCGTATACCAAAGGTTGCGGGTTCGGACCCCAGGCAGTCCGATGATTTTATTTAAGGCATTTGGATACCAAATGACTTAAATAGAAATGTTGGACCCCCAATAGATATATTTAAACATACGAGTATCGTTTAAAGTCTTAAATAATTAATTAATAATTTTCCCTATATTTGGAAATTTTTTCTGTTGGGAATCTTATATATCAATAAATAAATGGCCTAAGTTGCCGAAAAGACTGTGTGTCTGTGTCTTAAGCCCACCTCACATGACGCTAGTTTTCGGGCTAAATTGCTTGCTAGGTTCTCTGCTTGTTCTCTTACTAGTTTTGGAGATGCAAAATGACGTCACTGCTAGGTCCGTTGCTTGTTCTCTTGATAGATTTCAGGTTAAGTCAGGGGCTATTTTTGGGGATGGATTTTGCTACTAGATTTGAGTGAGAACCAATCAGAAAGCAGTATGGTGTCACGTGATGTTTCGGCTACTAGTTTTGAATGAGGACCAATCGGATAGCAGTATGGTGTCAAACATCCCTATGCTGTTCAGATCACGACTAACAGAACAAAACAATTTCATTCTCCCCATGACCTCCCGTGATTGGAACAAGCTCCCTGCATCTATCTTCCCCAAAACCTACAATCTTCAGACTTTCAAGTCTAACCTCAACAGGCATCTTCTCAGTTCCCGCAGTTGAGTTTCCCCTTTATGCTTCTCCTTTTGTTTTTATTTTCTTCCTGGCTGCATATGACTATTGGTCATTATAGGTCTTCGGACCTTATGCACCCATTCCAAAAAAAAAAAAAAAAAAAAAAAAAAAGCAGTGTCATGTGTTTGGAATACATGTTTGTTCCGAAAGAGATCATAGCTTAATTAAATATATATGAATATAAATCCGAAATCAGAAAGGTGATCGCAAGACCAAATAAAACTTTCCAACTTAAAAACCAGCTTGGAGGCGGGGCGTGAAGCTAGCGACATGTGAAGCCAACATTATAAAAATCTATCAGTAAATCCAGCCCACAGATCATACAATCAAGATGGGACAGCTCCAGGTTAAAAATTGTTTATAAGTTTAGCGCCCTCTATACGCGTGTCGACCTATTATTTTGCGCGGGAGACCCGTGGCTCAGAGAGAAGACATTAGCTTCTCGTGCCTAAGGTCCCGCGTTCGCGTCCCGTCCCAAGCGAGAAAAATTTATTTAATTTGTGAATTGGCTACTAATCATTTGAACTTAATAGGGAAGGGGTCTAAATGGCCTTAGATGCCGAAAAAGACCTTAAATAAAAAAAAAAAAACTGCTCACGAAAAATTTAATTTGTTTCAAATACTGGAGTGATAGTTGCACAGGAAAAATCTCGTCCAATCCGTATTGAATTTTTGATATTTATTCAATATTTTCTGTATATTAATCAAGGGCGGATCCAGAGGTGTTTCTCGGGGGAGAGGGGGTAATCTGGTGTGACTGGTCGCACAGCACGCAATTTTTTCTTTATTTCGGTAATTTAAAGGCGCATTCTGTACTTGTTCGCCAGAATATAAATACAAATCTAACTTTTAAGTATTAGTTTTTAAAATTTTTCATAAAAAATAAATTTATTTTCGAAAAAAAGTATTTTTTTCAAATCTCGGGGGGGGGGAGGGTAATTACCGCCTTTACCCCCCCACTGTATCCGCCCTTGATATTAATATATATGTTCATCGGTATGATAAAATAAAAAAAAAGATTAAAACAATTATTTGAAAATGAACAGTAAATGAAAAAAAAAGAGAAATTAGTGTTAAAAAAATTTATTGAAAATTGTAAAAAAATTATAATTAAATTTAATTATAAGAGCAACAAATTAAGAACTTACTTCTTTCTTTCCCATTTTTTTTAAACATTTAGGGCATATTAAAGGGCAATAATTGCGTTTGATTAATTGAGTAGGGCACGTTACAATTTTATTTAATTCAAATTTATAATGTTTTTTTTTTTATTTGTTATTAAACTCATGAAACAATGTTATTTTGTTGGCGAATGGAACGAACTCTACAGGATAAATTTTTAACTAGTCTAGTATTGCCATCTAGCCACATATCAGACAACTAAAAACTTATAAACATTCTTCCCATAGAGCTGTCCCCCCCATGATCCAGCCCCAGAGCGCGCTTGAAAACTAGTAGCAAAATCTGGTAGCAAATCTATCAACAAAACTAACTCCGTGTGCAGAGGACTTTTTACCGTATAAGAGAAAGTGTGAATGTCTTTATATAAACAAAAAAAAAAAAATTATTTATATAATAATTTTTATTATTTTTCATTTGAGAGATTTAATCAATTTTAATAGGCTTTAATTTTTTATAAATCAAGACAAAAATCATTTTTCAAAAAAAAATTCTTTTCAATGGGAAAATTCTGAATGCCCTCGGGGCATGGTGTAGGGGTTAGCGTGCTAACCTCGTATACCAAAGGTTGCGGGTTCGGACCCCAGGCAGTCCGATGATTTTATTTAAGCCATTTGGATACCAAATGGCTTAAATAAGAATGCCGGGACCCCAAATAAATATATATTATTAAATAACGGTTATCGTAAAAGTCTTAAATGGCCTAAGTTGCCGAAAAGACTGTGTGAATGTGAGAGTGAATGAGAAAAAAGTGAGTGTTAAAAAAAAAAAAAATTCTGAATTTTCTTGAATTTTTTGCGTTTTATTTAATTTTTTTTTTTAAGCTAGAGAAAATTATTTATTATCTTTTACTTTCTCTTACCCTACATCTTTATATATATAACTAGACGGAAAGCCCCGCCGAGGGCTGCGCCCCTGGACCCCCTTGGTCGCCTACTTATATACATACCGGTACATACATTTTCCCTTTTCATTTTTATATGTAGAGATTATTTTAGCGGTTAATTATTCATGAACTTAAGATTTTTTGTGAATCATATCCTTTCCGGGACTCTCCCGGTACACAGACAAAAAATTTACGCCGATATTTTAGAATTCAAAATGTAAATAAATAAAAAAAATCGTAAACATGGGTAAATATTTATATTTTGTTACCATGGCGCTATCCCTGAGGCCTGATTGGTTGTTTCACACATCGGACACCCTCTTAGCCTTTTATATATAAGTATGATGATTCTTCTGTACGTGTGTATGTACTGAATGTACCTCCTAAACGACTGAACCGATTTTGATGAAATTTTTTGTGTATGTTTGTGAGAATCCCGGACAGGTTTTGTTTCACAAATAACAATAAGTTAATGAGTAATTAACCGTTAAAATAAGAAAAAAATAAAAATCAGGAGAAATAGTTGCCATGGTAACAAAATATAAATATTTTCCCATGTTTACGATTTTTGATTTATTTATATTTTGAATTCTAAAATATCGGCGTAAATTTTTTGTCTGGGTACCGGGAGAGTCCCGGAAAGGATATGATTCACAAAAAATCTTAAGCTCATGAATAATTAACCGTTAAAATAATTTCTATATATAAAAATGAAAAGAGAAAATGTTTGTATGTACCCAGACAGCCTGGAATATTGCAGTAATATTGCAGCAATTTTGCCAACCTTGCACAATATTGACAATATTGGAGCAACATTGCTGTAATTTCGCTGCGCAATATTGAAGTGAGGACATTGCAGAAATATTGCAGCAATATTGCTGTGGCAACATTGAAGTGTGAATATTGCGACAATATTGCAGTGGCAACATTGAATAGTGAATATTGCAGCAATATTGCATCAATATTGCTGTTGCAATATTAAAGTGTGAATATTGTTGCAATATTGCATCAATATTGCTGTTGCAATATTGAATACTGAATATTTCAGCAATATTGCAGTGGCAATATTGAAGTGTAAATATTGCAGCAATATTCCTGAAATATTACAGTGGCAACATTGAAGGGTGAATATTGAAGCAATATTGCAGCACAATGTTGCAATGGCAACATTGAAGTATGAATATTTCAACAATATTGCAGTGGCAATATTGAAGTGTAAATATTGCAGCAATATTCCTGAAATATTACAGTGGCAACATTGAAGGGTGAATATTGAAGCAATATTGCAGCACAATGTTGCAATGGCAACATTGAAGTATGAATATTGCAGCAATATTGCAGGGTCAATATTGAAGTGTGAATATTGCAGCAATATTGAAGTGGCAACATTGAAGAGTGAATATAGGCTTAAAATTATCATATCAACTTTATAATATTCATATTAATTAAATTAATTAATGCCCGTGATGACCCGTGGCTCAGAGAGAAGACACTAGCTTCTTGAGCCTGGGGTCCAGGATTCGCTTTCCGTCCCCAGCGAGAAAAATTTATTTCATTTGAATTGACTGCAAATAATTTGAAATAAATAGGGATGGGGTCTAAATCGCCTTAGATGCCGAAAAAGAAAAAAAAAAAAAAAAAAAAAATAAAAAAAAAAAAAAAATTAATTTTAAATATTAAAAATTATTATTTTTTTACAATTTATAAGTGATTTTTTGTTTAAAAAAAATTTAATAGTACTACATACGAATTAAGTAGCTTAAAAAGTGTTGAAATTTCATATAGCAAAACGTCCGAGGCAGTAAAGGAGTCGAATATTGGAATCAAGACATTGGAAATATTGGAAATGCAAAAAACTCGTGTTCAAATCCCTCTATGAACAAATTTTTTTTTACCTTGCAATATTGCCACAATATTTCATGCAATATTGCCACAATATTCCATGCAATATTGCCACAATATTCCATGCAATATTGCCACAATATTCCATGCAATATTGCCACAATATTCCATGCAATATTGCCACAATATTCCATGCAATATTGCCGGAATATTCCCGTAATATTGCTGCAATAGTTGCAATATTTTTGTAATATTGCAACAATATTCCATTCAGTATTGCCACAATATTCCTGCAAGTTACAAAGAGGCGGACATAGGAATATTGCAACAATGTTGCTGTATTGTTCCTGCAATATTCCCTGCAAGGTTAAATATTGCAATGTAAGATTCCTGCAATATTAATGCAAGATTCCAGGCTGTCTGGGTACCGGTGTGTATATAAGTTAAGTATATGTTCTATAGAAATTCACAATTTTCAATGAATCTATTGAATGAATTAAGTACACATATATGAACCAGGGAGTAACATAGCAAACAAATTTCTTAAAAAAGGGAAGTTGACTTGGAAATTAGGAGAGGAAGTTTGTAGCTCCGAGTCCCAGCTTTCCAGGTATACGACTAGGGCTGTGGGAGGAGCTACGCAGCCAGTTGAAAATAAAAAGAAAATAGGCGAGTAGTAATAGACCCTTTTGCTGTACCCAGCCGGTACATGAGGTTAGTACGCTAACCTCTACACCAAACCCCGAGGGCTTGGATTCTCTATTGTGTATAAATATCCAAATATGAGATTAAAATTTTGAAAAATAACCATCCTTTATTTCAAGCAGTCAACATTTAAAACGTAAGATTGGAACTAAGGTGCTATGGGAAACTAAATATATCTCGACACAAAAAATCTGGTGTGACCAGTACAGTGCACAACATTACTCTTACCGAAGGGTAAGAGAAAGTTGTGTGCTGTGTCACCAGTCCCACCAGATTTTTGAAATTGTATAGAGACTTTTGTGCTATTTTGCCCTTGCTTTTAAAAAAATAACGATTAAAAAACAAATTTTGTTAAGTCTATGTGGTTTTTTTTTTTTTATTTTATTTTACTAGAATACTCAACTGTAATTTATTTCTTGTATAAGAAAGCAATCAACTAATCAGGTGGACATCTGGACGAGAGAGAATCTTCTCTTTGGCGCTTTTTAACGCCTCTGTTTGCTTATTTGGATAGAGTGTGTTGTTCTAATCAGTTTGGCCGTTAACTTGCGAGTGTGTTTTTATCTCTTTCGATAAAAGAAAGGAAGACCAAGCAAGTTAAATCGCCTAGTTAAATATATAAATAAATATTAAATTTTCAATTTGAAGCTAATGACCTTTGCGAATTAAAAAGTCATCTAATTTTATACAATTCTCTTCTAGTGATTATCATACTCTATTTTTCTTATCTTTTTTATTTAATTAGCCAATTTAACGTCATCATACGTCAACGCAATCATTTAAAAATAACTTCCTCTATCCTGGTGTTTTTTAAAATGGCTTAATAAAATAAAAATGGAACAAGATCCAAAAGGAATACAAATCATTTATAAAATAGTGCCAAAATAGAGATCAATATAGAAACGACTGATGAATTCCTCAAGGTTATTTCAATGTTTATTTAAAAGGACAGTCCTCTTTTTTCAAGGAGCTATTCTTTAGATCAGTTTATTTATTTTTCAAAACTCTCTTTTTTATTTCCCAAAACTATCATATTTTTTATTATATCAACTTGACTATACATATAGGTATAAAATATTTTGCCCTGTATTTTCAAATTGTTTAAAAAATTCCATTATAATAAGCCATACATATATTTAATTTGGTTCTATTTTTACATACTTACATTTACTCTTTATCACACAAGTCTAATAAAGTAAAAAAAACCCATAAAATATCCGTTCAAGGTTAAATTCTCATTATTTTATTACCTTTAGAAAAATAAATCCTTTAACATTTATTTATTCATTCTGAAATTAAATTATTTATTATTGAAATAATATAATTAATTTTCTTCCTTCTTATTTAAACAGATAATTTCTTTTCTTTCTCTTGTATTTCATGTTAATATATTCAGATACCTTTAAACATAATAAACATTTGCTATGTGAATTATTTTTCCTTTAACATAGGCTATATAGAAATTATTAAGAACCTTTAATTTTACTTCCTTGTTATAAAGGTAGGAATCAGTATTTATATAAAGTCAAATACGTCAAATTTTTTATATGAATCCAATATTTTCTCTCTCTCTCTCTATATATATACAGTATATACATTTATATATATCCTAGAAATATATTTTTAGGTAATAGAATCTAAAAATTATTAAAATTATTAGCCTACCTAACATTTCTACTATATTTCTACTATTTTTTAACTCCCTTTTACAAAATAAAACCTTTTTTTTTAACGTGTATGTACTCTTTCATCATTATAAAGGGCTTTTAATTTTAAATTTCATATAATATAATAGGCCTACTGCTTAATTCTAATTATTTTTTTTCATCTCTTATTCTCATTAAAATGAGAATTCTCAATATGAGGATTGTGCAAGTACAAGCAACGTAATCATCAAGAGTTAAGCCTCCATTTACAAAATCTCATCAACTTAAAGCTCTCCCCTGCTAGGTTTAGTCTTAGAGAACAAAATGCTGAAACTGCCATATGCATTAAAGTGTAGTAAAATTTACCCCAGCCATGGGATTGACAATGCCTTTGTATAAAGAAATTAAAAAATATTATTTTATTTTTAATATCATTAATTAAGTCTGGGCTTTATTTTTGTAAAATCAAGGGAAAAGAATTAGGGAGGGGGGAGGGTCTTGACATCTTAACAAAATATTTATTTATACTATTTCTTAAGAGAGATTAAAAATATTATACTATAAATAATATCACCTCACTCCACATTTATTCATAGCTATACATGTAGCTGATAAATTTTTCCTATTCAAATTAAAAATGGGAAATTTTGTATTTTAAAATAATTTATGCTAATTCTTTGAGAACAACTTTTCAAATAATTAAATGTAGAGAATGAAGCAAAAATATACTAAGAAAAAAAATCTGGTGTGACTGGCGCACAGCACACAACTTTCTCTTACCCTTCGGTAAGAGAAAGTTGTGCACCGTGCTGGTCACACCAGATTTTTGTGTCGAGATATATTTAGTTTCCGATAGCACCTTAGTTTCAAACTTGCATTTTAAATGTTGACTGCTTCAAATAAACTATGGTTATTTTTCAAAATTTTAATCTCATATTTGGACATTTTATACACAATATAGAATCGTAAATAAAACAAAATTTCATAAGAATTGGAAAAAAAAATTTTAAATGCCTAAAAAGTTCCAAAGGGGACCCCCTTTTGAATCGAAATTAACATACAAATCCCTATAGGAAATTAACATTGTTCCTATGCGAAGATAAGGTGGAAAGGGAATTTAAAAAGAGTAGAGAGAGACGATAATGTTTGCAAGTGGGAGAGAGAGACATATATGTTTTCTTTGAAACAATTAAAGACACAAATAAAATAAAAATAAATGGGAATTTAAATAATAATTGATTTTTAATCTAATAAAAAGAAAAAGATTTAAATTCCGTTACCATGGCAACCATTTCTATCTTTCCTATGAAGAACAAGAGTAAAGTGGTCTTCAGAAGCTTTCAACGGCAAAATGAGAATATACATTTTAAAGAGCATCTAAAAAATAGTTCATTTATGAATTTTAAAAAAAATCCTTGGAGGGAATT
>JAKCPI010002555.1:0-19570 GCA_023213315.1 Euborellia annulipes
TCAGAGTTCAGTGACTGCCTACCCTGTTCTAAATCGGACCTATTCAGGGCCAGAGGGATAAAAGTAGGAGCTAAATTTCGACTCGAGTTGTCATCTGAATTTAGGTTCATTTTAACATTAAATTTACCGAATTTAAAGAAAAACTAGCTGCGCTGCCTGCCTCCGCATCTAACTTTACTAATATCTTGAGAATCTCTCTTTCAATTGGATTTAATTATTTGAACCAGAGTGGTCTAAATCATAGACATGAATATTTGAAAAGTCTTAAAAACATGGATTTCTTGCAATAAAAAATAATCATTGCAAGCGAATGAAAATCTGAACACCCCTAAGGTGATAAAATTGTCAAAACGAGTAAAATTGAAACAACGCAACTAACATACCAAATAACAACTAACTAACATAACATAGTATGTGTTAATTTGAAAATATCCTTCGACATTATTAATTAATCACGCACATTGTAAAAACAACGCAAAGATGAAAGCAAATTTCTTATTTTCCAAGGTGTTACGTGTGATCTCTTTTTAGAAATTAAAGATGAATGTGATAAGAAAATTAAACTTTTATTATATCTAATTAATTTAGTTAATTTATTCATTTTTATATTTTATTATTAATAAAACTCTCCTTCGGACCCAACTCGATTCGCTTGTCCCAGAGGTGGGAATCCCTCCTTTCACCCATATCTTTTAGACGGAAAAATAAATAAACAGCACTTAAGAATTCATACAAACACTCCCCCTCCCTTCATCCAAAGTGTTCGAGAAATAAAAAAAAAATTATCTACTTATTTCTTTCTCTAAAGAAAAGAAAATTATTTGTGTTTTTAGAAGCATAGGCCTAAGTGTTCAATTATAATTACGATAAATAGGATTGATTATATTTAAAGTAGCCTATCATTTGATTTGAGAAAAAAGAATCCATATAGTGCAAGGGGTATCACAAGACTCTATTAAACCATCCCCCTCCTCTCGTCCATCCCACCCCAAAAAAATCCAATCATTAAAATAATGCTTTGAGAAAAAAATACTTGTGGATTTCTGTCTGATAAATAAATTTATTATTTCACCTTTTACTACAACTATCAAGATACATTATCAAAATTTAATTACCTAATCCTTCTCTTTTTTGTCCCCCCCGACCCCCCTCCCCGTGGCCGAGAGGTTAGAGGTTTTGGCAAAAATCAATATTGATAATGTAAAAACCAAGGGAAGTGGGCCCGGATCTCAGGCAATCCAATGAATTTATTTGAAAAGTGTGGATACCAAATGGTATAAATAAATATGCCTGAACCCAAATATGTCGTATTTAAATAATAAGTATCGTAAAAAATCTATATAGCCTAGGATGCCGATAAGACTTTAAAAAAATGTATTTTTTTAGCCTAACAAGTAAAGTAACCCAAACATGAAATTCCGATTTCATTGAAACTTGGTACAATTAAATAAATGATAAATCTATATATAAATTTGAAAAAATTTCGACCAATGAATGAACAGTTTATTTTAAAAAAAATTTTTAAAAATTATTCCTGAAAATCAGTACAATAGTGAAAATCATTAAAAAAGTGTTTCACATTCCAAGTTAGACTCATATTCAATATTGAATTCAAGTGATTTCATACAATTGATAATTATGCCTAAAATGAATAATTAATATTAGCATTAGGTTTCTATCTCAACAATAGTATTAATGACCATTCAAAGCACTTTGTAGCTAAAAATCTATCTTGTTTAAAAATTTTCAAAAACTATTGCAAAAGTGGACAGACAGAGATCTATTTTCTTTTATAATATAATTTTGAAATAAAACTAGGTCTCCCGTAAGGGCCTTCTCCTTCTTCAAGCGCCCCCGTTAACCCATAGCCTACACCAAACCCATTAATTTCAGTTATCTGACTATACCCCTTCAATAACATTATCAAGCTGAAAAGTTTCAAAATCCAACAATCAATTCACTCAACAAACAGCCCTTTCAAAACAACTTGAAATTGAAAATCTACGTGTTTTAAAAATTCAAAAATTAATTTTTTTAAAAAGTTCTGTTATTTTATTGGTCGAATTTTTTCTCGTTTAATGCATATTTATATTAGTTGTTTAATTGTACAAAATTTCATTGAAATCGGAATTTCATGTTTGGGTTACTTTACTTGTAAGAGAGAGAGAGAGAGTTTGTTTTTGCTTGCTGGAAGAAAACATCAGTATTTTTCGATTAGTTGTTCCAAAGGTCTTTAAAGCTGGCCACCCATAAATATCCCTAAAAATTAACAACTGCGTTTGCTTGTTCCTTTTAGAGAAATATGGAACAATTAGTAAGTCAGTCTTTTGGGTTGTCTATCTTCCAATGAGCAAACTTATTTCTGGCATCTTTGGTAAGAGCTTCCATATATTCTTCACAAAATATCTACAGGTACAACTTGCACCTCAAAGTAGAATTGAAGGGATAGGATGCAGATAGTGCTAACCCACAAATATACTGTATACTTCTGAGATATTTCAATTTTAAACTTTGGGAACTATCTGCAGCCGACTCCTTCAATTTGTAATGAATTTTCTTATTTTCTATAATTTGTATTTCGATCCTCTTATATGACAGTTTGCCTATTGTTAGAGCAAAATCTCCCAATTCTTTCTTTGGTATATTTTAAATTGTTTGTTCCTTGTTATACTTCCAAATTTTGTAAGGATCATATTTATATAATGCATATAATTTTGCATTTGTATTTAATATTTTTAAGAGATTAGAAGATATACGTATATTATTAGCGTATAAAAATGAAGTTTTTTTAAACTCAGATGGAAATAAACCAATGAAGAAGGAGGTGGGTGGTATGGCTGGTGCTGCTGTCTGCTGTCTGATTGTCCATAAATATCTAAGCGCCTTTGCTCTGGATATGAGTGTTTGAATGTCTCTGGTGCTCCTCGCTTGGGCTGTAATAGAGTTCTAAATTATAAATGATCTAAGCAGAATTCTATTTTTAGTTCGGAGGCGGCTTCTGATGTCGGCGTGTGTTGGGATGTGTTGTTGTTGTCGAGATGCTCTTCTCTCTCTCTCTTTCTCTCTTGGCTACCCTCTGACCCGAAAGCAGTGAAAACACCCACCCGGAACATTCCTGCCCTTTAATGGGAAATTAATTATTCGACGAGGACGATAAATTACATTCATAGATATAAATATATTGTAAAACAACATTAAAACAGAAACATATGAACATCGTATAAATCTGATACATGTCTTTTTATTACCTCTGTTATTATATATTGGCAAGTGATATAAGTGAGTGGTAAGATAATAATAGTAGAATATCTCGACTAGTATTTGTATGATGTAGGCTACTAATAGTTTAATAGTTTTTGAACGGAAATTTTACGTCATAAAAAATAAAATTCAAATTTTAGAATGTTTTATTTTATTTTATTTTATTTTATTAAATGGGTGGAACTCATCGAGTCATTTAAACATAGGGTGATTTGATTTTTTATAAATGTTAATAGGGCTCGTTAAAATTATTCATTTCACGTGCTCTCATACCATTGGTTGTAGAAATTAGTTTTTGTTTGTTGGCAGGTCATTTTGGGAGGGGCATTCCCCCCCCCCCCTCCCTCCCCAAGGTTTTGGAAGAAAATATTAAATTCTGAGCTTAGTATACATACAAACAAACTCACATTCTATCGTTATAAATAAGTAAAGAAGATAGAATAAATAGGTATATATGTTTATATGTATTTAAATTAAGTAGCCTCAAGTAAATACTTAAATGACGTCACTGTTTGTTGGAAGATAGATAACCAATATGATTAACTCACTTATGAATTTAGTGAAGATGTGAAGTAATTAAAAAATGAGTTTGTTATTTGGGTTGCCTAAATTCCAGAAAATAAGAACGAACGAATGTATGCACTTCTCGACTTAGCAGTTATGCTACTCGTTAAATTATAATGTTATGCAATATTTGTAAATAAAAAATAATTGTAAATAAAATAAATATAACAACTTTATCCTTACTACTCTAAAGTAAGCAAATGTGAATAAGTGATTGTAACTTAGTAATTCAAAATAGGCCTACTTAAAAAAAAAAAAATATTCCTCAGATTTTACTTCAGAGAAATTGCATAAACTACACCGTACACAGTAAAACTATAATATATCCACAAGAGAAGAGGTGGAGAATATCGTACCATCGAACTGCTTTGGATCCGAACCTACTGCCATTGACTTTTCGAATTACCAAAGAACAAAGGGCGATTTTGGTCCATAACAAACTTTTTTTTTATCTTTTCAGCATCTGAGGCAAAAGGTTTTAATATTATTTATTTACCATTCCAGCTGTATGATCCAGGCATATTATATTAATATTTATACCAATTGGTATCCAAATGAAATAAAAGTTAATCGAACTGCTTTGGACTCGAACCCACTCCACTTGATTTTTCGAGTTACCGATATTGACATTATTCTTTAAACTCTCTGCCACGGGACAGGGGGGGGAGAACTATATATGAAATATAATTGAAAGTTTTTTTTTAATCAAATAGGAAGAATAAAATGAGAAGCAGCTAATTATATTTCAATTTATTAAGAAACCAGGGCGACGTTTCGGTCACATATGGGACCATCCTCGGGCTACAAATGAAGAAAAGAACATTTAACAGATAGATACAATCAATTACATAGAATTTTTCTTTTTCATTTTATTATTATGTTTATAATTACCCAGGTTAATGTCTGAAAATACATATAATCCTCGCCACGTTATATTGGGCATTCCAATTGCATGCAGCTTAATCATGACAATGCCTCAAATTATGTTATTACCATACCATGGACAAGAGTGAATGACATTTTTTATTAAATTTCTCTTCCTTTTAATAGAAAGTTATTTATATATTTATATATAAATTATAGATAAATACTGTTATTCTTAATACATGATTAAAAGAAAAAGAAAAAAGGAATATTTAAAACAGTTAATATAGACACTCCCATTTTGATACAAATAATCATTCAATTCATTTTAATAAAATAATAATGATATTATAAAACACCTCTATAAAGCCTTATTGTTGCATTAAAGTCTTTTTTAAAATTTACAGTATTGTTAACCGAAATGTAAATATTTTCTAAAATTTCTCGCTTAAACCTATTAGACTCAAGGCAAAATCTGTGTAGAATCAAAATCAAAAATATGTGTCTCAAGTGTGTGAGCTGACAAAGCAATATAGTCTTCATTTTTCGATATATTATATTTATGTTGATAAATCCTTTTGTGCAGATATTGACGCGTCATACCCACATAACACAAATTACAATTTGTACAGTCAATTTTGTATACTAAATTACTGTTTTTTAAAAAAGGTGTAGGTGTTTTGTTGTTAAATACACAGGTTAGAGTGTTAATAGGTTTAAAACTAATTTTTAATGCAGGGGCTAGACCATTAATTAGTCTTTTTAGTCTTTCACTTAGGCCCACAATGTAGGATAAGCTCCTATAAACAGGCTGGGAGGTATCACTTTGTCCATCAGGCGGTAGGGTCGGCGTTCTCTGGTGGGCCTTCAATCTGTGATTGTATAGATTGAATATCTTCTCAGTAAAATGCCACGGGTAATTGTTTATTTTAAGTAATTGTTTCACTTTACTAAACGTTTCGGCCTTATATGGTTGATCAGACAACCTATCCGCTCTAAGAATTAAATTAAAAACTAAATTCTGTTTGTGAATGAGAGGGTGGTTGGAAAAATAATTTAATAACCGGTCAGATTTTACATCCTTCCTATTCCATTTTGTATAAATCTTGTTATTACTTCTAATTAGTTTCAAGTCAAGAAAACTTATTACGCCATCTAATTCCAACTCTTCAGTGAATTTTATATTTTCATCTAAAGAGTTAATGATATTCAGAGTAGGAGCAACTTCATTTTTTGGCAAAGCTGTCACTATATCATCAACATATTTATAAAGAAAAGGGACCGTGTAGGGAAAAAAATTGTTATAATTTTTGAAGAGATGATCCATATAGATATTCGCTATCACTGGTCCCAAACTGCTACCCATCGCCACCCCCTCTTCCTATAATTAGCTGCTTGCTCATTTTATTCTTCCTATTTGATTATCAACACTCAGCTATATACCTCCTTCAAAGTTTTTATTTTAGTTAATCCCACGAATTAAACAATATTTAGAAAAATCAGAAATAACATAATACTTTATTATTTACATTTTTTATTATAATATAATTATATTATAATAAACATTAAATATTCAACTAATATCAAGAAAGTTTGATAAAAAATTATTTCTTGTGATTTCCATAAACCCGATTCTTAAGATGATTTTTTTATGTTTATTTATTTCCTCTCTTTTCAAGATGTTCTACTTTTTTGTGACTAGTTGTTTATTATTAAGATCCCTTTTTGCTTCATAAAATTTTATCATCAGTCGTTGCATTAAGAATTTTTGAATATATCATAGATATAGTTGAATTCTAATCGTTTTTGTGGGAGATATAAATAAAGGAGGCATGATGGGTATGTGCTTTGTGTTAATTATATCAAGTGAATCAATATTATTGGTTTCTTATCTGAGTAACATTAAGGAATTTATCGCTTGGGGTCATTAGGCTATAGCTACTATGTTAACAAGATTATCGAGTTATGAAATTTTAATAAAAAAAATGTTTCAAGAGGGAAGACGATAATTTCTCTTAATTAGTTTTCTGAATAAAAAAAAAAATATTTAGTGATATTAGAACCCAACTACCATACCCTCTGGACTAGTGGTAACACATAAAAAATTATTTAAAATAAAAATTTTTCAGATTTGGAGACTTAGGCGTAGGTCATGTAGGTTCGGGATTGAAACTTCTATGAGGCTTAATAAAATTTTCACAATAAATTCTTTTACAGAAATGTTACCAAAATTTAATAAAAAATATTTTTTTATAATGTTAGAATAAAAAATCTGGTGTGATAGTCGCACCAGATTTTTTCAATAAGAGCATTGTACCAAAAGATGGATATACAAAATCAAATATTCAAAATAATAATATTAAAAGAAATCTTAAAAAATCAAATTAGTTAAGAATAAAATATTTGTACGAGGATAAAAGTTAAACTTTTGTAAATGATTTTTGAATGATTTTGTTATGTTTTAAATATTCTACTCTCCCGGTTGCCATCGGTACATTGTATATTAAAATTTATAATAAATAAATAACCCCTAAATGGCCTCTGTAGCCGAAAAGGGTTAAAAAAAAAATATTCTACTCCCTGAATTTGACAAAGATTAATAGGCCTATATATCAAAATTTATTTAATTTAAAAATGAATTAGAATTATAACAATACTTTCCCTCTCTATATATTTCATATATAGGGTAAGAGAAAGTAAAAATTTCAAAAGTTACTCACCAAATGTAGGCTTTCCAGAATTAAAACGGCGAACACTCATGGCATCCATGTGTGAGCTCAGCTGGGTTGGCTACTCAGCCTATACTGACGAACACATGAGAGTTGCTAGGCAGGTATGCAGCAGCTTAGAACCTGTGGCAACAAATTCAAATCATGTAGAAACGTATAGTTATATACAGTATATTTAATCTTAACTATATTTATTTGAGTGGGAGCACAATAAGAATTATTATAATAATTTTCATTTGAAAAAAAAAATATATATCTATATATTTTCTTTTAAAATTATTTATTATCTGATAGAGGTAAAAATTTCAATTTATTGCTATTTTACCAATTAAAGAATAATAAATTGACAACGAAGTTGTAAATCTATATTGAAATCCCAATATTGAACATTTTTGGGATCGCACTGCTTTTCCTATATTTGTTTGTTTTTAGAGGGCGCGCTGGTGTAGTGGAGCTAGGGTGTCAGCTTCTACAAAGAAGATCCCTGTTCAAATCCTTGGCGTGCGGGATTTTTCATTAAATAAAAATATTTATTTAATGTAAACAAATCCTCAAGCAAGCCCTGGATTGGAATATAGGATCTTACCACAATAGTCCTCAGGCAACTCTTCGAGGAGAGAGAGTTGCTGTGACATCCCGTCCTGTGGAAGGGACGTAAAGAAGATTCCCTCCCAGTGATGCATTCTTCGAAAGGAGTAGGCTACACGCCGGTGCTGAGGGAGTCCCTCCTCAACTAGGACATCCTCCCTAGCATAGAAGAGGTTGGATATAAGGAGCCGGTTGGAACCAGAAATAAGGATTAGTTCACTAGCTAGAGACGAAAGCAGGAGGAGGAGTTAGAGATAGGAAATGATGTAACTTCACGGGGTGCCGGTAGATGGCTACGGCCAGAGGTCGGTTGGGTTTGAGGTGTGTGTCTTCGTACACGAAAGCACCTCGGGCAAATAAACGGGGATCCCGATAGGAATTTCAAATAAATAAATAAAAAAAAATAGTTTGTTTTTAGAAAGCGGGGAAATTTTGAAGAAGAAAAAACAAAAGTGAATTTTTTTTACTTTCTCTTACCTATATATATATATATGTTAATATATAGGCTAAATAGAGAGAAAGTATTGGATTCATGTCAAAAATTCGATGTCGATATTTTGATTGATATACGTTTTGAGGTCCCGTGACCAAAAAAGTGGTTTTTTGCGACATGTTCTGTCTGTGTGTCTATTTGTGTTCACTTTAAAGCATGAAGAAATTGAGTTAGGGGGTATGTATATTAACTGATACATATAGGTAAGAGAAAGTAAAAATTCAAATCCAAATTGAGATTAATATACAAAAAGATGCGGTAACTCACCCCAGTAAAATTCTAAGTGGACTAATCATATACTGTTCTACCTAATGAAAAAAATCCTTACAAAATTCTCCAAAGGATTCGATGGGTTCCTAAATTACCCAGTGTTATTATTGTCTGTTTATGAGAGTTTCGAAATTCTCAAAAATTAATTCCGCCCCAGTAATAAGAAATTTTAGAATGACATTAAAAAGTTTCTACCCCACTATGCTATTTGCTAAATATTGAATATAAATTTTAACTCAAACGGAATGCACTTATTTTTTAGTAAAAATATTAAAATCTTTATTAAATGCTTTTAATTAACTTATTCATTATAGGAGATGGGGCATTAACCCCCCTGGTTAATGCCTCCCCCCTTTAAGAAAATTACTCTCAAAATAATTTGAATACATTTATAAAAATAATTATTTTAATTTTTATTTTATTTTGTAATTATTTTATTTTAATTTTCAACCCTTAATCCACCCCTGAGTGAAAGTATATTAAAGAAATTTGATCAACAAAAATATAGGCCAAATAGCAAGAATATAATGGTAAATAATGGTGACTTAAGAAAAGATTTAAAAAATGCCCTCAGGCTTGGTGTAGTTGGTAGCGTGCCTACCTTCTATACCGAATGTCGCGGGTTTGGATCCCTGGCAGTCCGAAATGGATACCAAATAGCTTAAATTGAAATGCCTGGACCCCCAATATGTATATTATTAATTAATAACGGGTATCGTATAAGGTCTTATATGGCCTGAGTTGCCGCAAAGACTGTGTGAATATGTGTGTGAGTGTTGAGTGTGAATGAGAAAAAAGTGTGTGTTAAAAAAAAAAATAAATAAATAAAATTAAAAAACTATTTTTTTTTTCAATGACACCTACACTCCCCCTCTCCCTTTCAACAGTTTTATATTCACCCTCTACCCTTAATGAAATATAAAATATTTAATTTCATATTCAAAAGAATCGCTTTTCGCAGTCAAATTATTTGTTTCTATCATTTTTTTTTTCAACGATAAAATGCTTATTAATTACCTTTAATAAGACACTCAAGAGGGTGTGTTGGTTGACGGTGAGGTCAGGGTGGGTTACACTATATTAATTATTCACTTTGATTCACTTTAAACACAATTAAAAAAGAGACCAGCTCACCGCCTGCATGCAGGCCACGCGCTCGACTGAACGAGAGAGTCGACTCTCTCTTTGTTTTGAAATAAAATAGATGGATCGAACTGGCGGTGACTAGTTGTTTGGAAAAAAATTTTTCTGCGCTCTAATTAAATTAATATAAATCGATTAATTGGACGAAATAATTGCTAAGGCAGTGTTAGAATAAGAGTGAAAAGTGAATTGGACAGCTCGGGCAAAAAAAAAAAAAAAGCAAGTAAGAAATATAATATTTTTAAGCAGCTTAATATAAACATAGCCTCCCCTATGGGGGAGCCTCTTCAGGACCAGGGCCAATCAACGGCCATGGGTGAACTCCACGAAGCAATTAAGTCATCTATGGACACAATTTACCAGGTACCTATGGAACAATTACCCAACACATCTCAAAGCAAAGAAAATATTTCAAAAAAAAGGAAAAATAAAGAAGGCGATATGGAAGTAAATACATGCAAACAAATCATTTATTCAAACACTTCACAACAAGACAACACATATTTGAACTCGTTAGATAATAATTTAAGTCAGCAACCTCTTAATTCAACTGATTCGCAGCTTAATAAGCTTAGCAAAAATGTTTCTTCAACTCCAATGGAGTATAATGCTTTTTTCACAAAATGTGCCGAAAATCGATACTCTTCAATTGATAAAGGCCCACTATTCGTGTATGCTGAAACAAAAGATAATTCCAGGTTACATCCTATGAAGGTAGGCAAACTCATTAGAAGTAATAGCTTTAGTATATATAAAAATATTCCAAGTATTAAAAGTATAGGAAAAAATAGAGTAAAAATTTTAATAAATGACAATTTCAGTGAGGTTAATAGATTAATTGAAGAACAATATTGGTCGACACATAATATAGCTTGCTATATCCCGTCATTTTATTTATATAGACAAGGTGTCATTAGGGACGTAGACACGTCGTTAACCGAAACCGAAATAATCAATTATGCCCTCTCAGAAGTAACGGTGGTACAAGTAAAGAGAATTTACAAAATTAAAGAATTAGAAAGTAAAGAAAAGATAAAAATTCCCACTCCCGTGGTAATTATTTCCTTTCGAGGGACAGCCCTACCAATTGACGTTAAATTGTTAGGAGTTAGATGTAGAGTAGAACCATATGTACAGAGAGTAATTCAATGTTACAATTGCTTACGATACGGACATACCAGCCGTGTCTGCAAAAATAATGTAAGATGCGAACGATGTGGATCCACACATAGGTCTGCCGAATGTAGGGAAGAGGTAAAGTGTATTTTTTGTCATACGCCTCATAGGGCAACTGATAGGCAAAAATGTTTAGAATATAATCGCCAGGTGGCAATAAAAGTAATAATGACAAACCAAAATATGACCTTCCCAGAAGCCGCGGAGTATCATAGGAGAGAAAATCCGGGATCCTATGCCGCCAAAGCGAAAGTAGTTAATGTTATGCAATCACCCCCACCCCCACCTCTTTCACAATACCCCCAGTTAAACTACCAAAGCTCCCCTCAAAATGAGGTATATAGCGATAGGACCCCAGAGAGGTTGCCTCACAAAGAAAACCAGAGACCTAGAGAATATAAAACTAGTGTAGGGCGTAGAGAGACCCCCAAAAAGGATGGTAGGGACCAGATGCAACAACATATCTCAAATAATATCAACATTCCGGCAAGCCCTATCATTAATAGCCAAATTTATAAAAATAATGTAATTGTAAATTTAATAGAATCTATAATGGGCAATATAAATAAGATAGTTGCGGCAGAACAGCCATCTCCATCTAACGAGCATCTTCTACCTATGATCCAACCATTGGTTTATAAAGCAATAAATGAAACTATTATAACATTTTTCACTCAGTCAGAAAACGAAGACAATATGTCTACCATATCTGAAACGGATTCTTTGTAATCCCTCTAGGTTTTAGCCAGCATTATGGCGGTTTTTTTTTTTTTTTTTTGTTTTTTTGTAACTAGTTCCCCAGATAGGTTAAACAAGAGTAAACCCAACCTAAACTAAAATAATGGATAAATTGAAAATACTTCAGTGGAACGCAAGATCAATCAATAGTAATAAAGGAAGTTTAGAAGTAGTATTAAGGGAACTGGACATATCTATAGCAGTTATAGCCGAAACGTGGCTCAAACCAGGTTACGATTTTAGAATGAGAGGATACTCCGTGGTGAGGACAGATAGACAGGATGGGAAAGGGGGAACCCTAATATTAATAAAAAATAGCATGCCGTATAATAACCTTCAAAATTTTAGTACCCAAAATATACAAATCACGGCAGTCCAAATTACAATTCCAAGTATTCCTAATTTAACGATACTATCATGCTATTGCAGCCCAGGACATCAAACATCCTTGTTAGAATGGGAATCAATCTTAGAATCATACCCACCCGATTACCTTCTTCTAGGAGATTTCAACGCGCATTCGCCTGAATGGGGAAGCCACTCACAAGATAAGCAAGGGGAAACCCTCACGTACATTGCAGAGGACTATAACTTAATAGTTCTTAATGATGGCTCCCCAACAAGATTAACTTACAACTCACAAACCCCATCAATAGTAGACCTATCCTTCAGCTCTGCTAATGTAACCCCATATCTCACGTGGCAAGTCCTAGAGGATACATTAGGGTCTGATCATTTCCCCATCACTATTAGTATAGAAAGCCCAGGGAATAATAAAATAAATTCGGATAGCTTTAGTCCGCGTTACAAAATAAAAGAAGCTAACTGGCCCAGATATCAATTTATTATCGCCCAACATTTGTTAAATTCTCCAATATTTTACTCAATAGAACAAAAATACGATTTCCTCATATCAAGTATCATTACAGCGGCTAATATAGCTATCCCAGTGACAAAAAGAGCTAAAGGTAACCATCCTCCTATGCCCTGGTGGACACACGATTGCAGGGAGGCAATTGAAAATAGGAAAGCGACCCATAGAATATATAAAAATAACCCAAGTTTAGCCAACTTTTTAGAACTTAAAAAACAGCAAGCTCTAACAAAACGCATTATTAAACAAGCCAAAAGGAAATCATGGATTGAATTCACTAATAGTATAAATAGAAACTGCACCCCCACAGATATTTGGAACAAAATTAAAAAGGTAAAGGGAAGCTATAATACTATTAAACCCCCACCTCAAGAAATCCTGGAGGATTTCTTGGATAAATTAGCTCCAGCCTCGGCTCCGAAAGAGAATCCAGATGCAAACTTAATAGAGGAGACAAATGATATCCTAAACACCCCGTTCTCAATACAAGAAATACAAAAAGCAATATACCAGTCAAATAACTCCGCACCCGGTATCGACAATATCCCCTATCCTTTGTTAAAATTCTTACCAACGATAGGTTTAGAATTTCTATTAGAAATTTATAATAATATTAGAAATACAGAATTCATACCTAGCTCATGGAAAATCCAACTGGTGATCCCAATCCTAAAACCAGGTAAAGACAAACAAAAGGCAAACTCTTATCGACCAATTGCACTATCATCTTGTCTACTAAAAATATTTGAAAAACTAATAAAAATAAGACTTGAATATTATTTAGAATCCACATACCAACTCCCCTTATTGTCATTTGGATTCAGATCGTTCGCATCAACAATGGATAATTTAAGCTTATTAGTAAATAATATTCAGGAAAACATACTTACAAAAAGATATACAACTGCTGCGATGATCGATATTGACGGCGCATACGACAATGTAGATCTGCATAACTTGTACAGCAAAATGGTCAGGTTAGGTATCGGTCCACGGGCTAGTAAACTTATATTCGATCTCCTGTTTGGGCGGCAGATATATATAAAAACAAATCCACTAAAATCAATCCTCTCTAGACGGCTCTATAAAGGGATCCCTCAAGGATCCTCTTTGAGCCCACTGTTATTCATTTGTTATACATACGATTTGGCATCTTCTATTGGTCATAACTCTAAGGTACTGCAATACGCCGACGATGTGATAATATACTCTTCCTCTTCTAACTTAGAAGAGTCCATTGTAGATCTGGACATCTCAATATTCGCTCTTCAAGAATATTTAGAAAAAAACAGCTTCACTTTATCCATTTCTAAGTGTTCAGCCTGTATCTTTGCTACTCGGAGAATTCCAGGGTGGAATAGCATTAGGCTTGGCGATATGGAATTTCCCTTAGTCAACAAAATAAAATATTTAGGCCTGGTAATAGATTCAAAACTCATCTGGAAAGAACATATAAATACATTAAAAGTAAAATGCCATAAGTATTTAAATATTATGAAAGCAATAGCAAAGTTTACCTGGGGGGCCGATCCATTAGTACTTCTCAACTTCTATAGGGCCACAATACGGGCATGCCTAGATTACGGTTGTTTTCTGGTTAGGTCTGCGTCAAAATCAGTACAACAAGCTATGGATAAAGTTCAATTCCAAGCAGTGAGGGTGGCTATGGGATACATGCGGTCATCGCCATGTAATGCAATGTTAGTTGAATGTAATGAAATGCCGTTGCAAATCAGAACACAACAACTTGCTGCAAAATTTTTACTAAAACGGTGTTCAAGAATTTACCATCCGGTAATCGAAGCACTTACATCACTAAACCACCAGTTCACCCGAATCTGCCCGCATAAACAAATGCCTCCACTCCTTAGGGCGTTGATAAACTTTAAAAATCTAGAAATAAAAATAGATAAAACATCACTTCCGCCTATCTTCCAACTATCTCCCACATTATTAGGTCTTCAATTCGACATAACGACTGAGAAACCAAATGAATTTAACTTTGATTGCGTAATTTATACAGATGGCTCAAAAACACAGACTAACATAGGGTGTGCGTTCTTCGACAGTAAAAATGATAATTTTGGCCTTTTCAAGCTGCCACCTTCATACTCCAGTTTCACGGCAGAACTAATAGCGGTACGAGAAGCTCTCTTGTACTGTCTAGCCCAACCGTACAACTCCTGCTTAATAATATCAGACTCTCAAAGCGTACTCAAATCCATCCGCAATTTTAGAATAAAAAAATCAACAAACATAAAAGTGGGCTATATAAATCAACTATTGATCAAAGCTGCTAAAAGAAATATCAAAATAGCACTGAGATGGACTAAAGGCCATAGCACTTCACAAGGAAATAGAATTGCAGACTATTTGGCAAAAAGAGCGGCACAACATGGTACTCCCGTAAACTCACCCACATCATGGCAAGACATATTCGCACAAATAAAGAGGAACCTAAAAATGGAGTGGTACCAAACATGGAAAGAATCATCCCGAATAACTGGATCCGCATTAGCAAAAATAAAACCAAACATAGGACCCCCATGGTTTATCTGCCACCAAAGCCTCACCAGATCAATAATCACCGCAATAAATCGGATAAGGATCAACCACACACGGACTCCATCCCACCTATCAAGATTCAATATTTTGCCATCACCTGCCTGTCAATGTTCAAATACACCGGCCTCACCATACCACTTAATAGCAGAATGCCCAGTAAATGAAAATAGCCGGCGACAATTCGGAATAAGTCTAAAACCACAGTTCAGAGATCCCACCTCGTTTTTCCAATTCATAAAAACACCACAGCCTGAAGACCTAGAAATCCTCAATAATTTCCTAACCGCAGCAAACATAACAATATAACTCAACAATAGCTATTTTTGATTTGTTTAAGTTTGGATATAATATTTTTTGAGAACAATATTCTTTGAGATAATATAATTCATATGACGTTTTTTAATAACTACTTTGATTTATATGTTTATATTTTTTATTAATTTTATTAATATGTGTTTATCTTTTATATATTATATCCTTTATAAGTACCTTGTTTTTATATTAGTAATTTTGATAGAAGTGTTTTTATAAACTGTATATTATTTGTATAATGTCTTTTTATATAATGTAATATGTATATGTATATTTTTTATAATGTATATTTTGTAAAACTTTGGATGGCTGAATGGCGGAGGCTAACGGCCAGAAAAATAAAGAAAAAAAAAAAAAAAAAATAAAATAGATGAACATAACAATTCCCTTTTTATTAAAAAGAAAAAAAAAAACTTTTACTCTAATGTAACTATATTTAGAGCTGGAAAAGAATGTCAACAAGTGATTTAGAATATTCCAAGGCCTTTCTTAAATAATCAACCCTTCCTTCATCACCCCTAATCAAAATAATAATCAACTCTATTTTTTGAATGTTTTTTTGGCTTCGATTTAGCTAAAATAAATTTAAAAAACATTTTTTTCAATTTTTCAACCCCTTATCCAATCCTAATAAATAAAATAATTAACAATGCTATCGCCTTCGGGGAGCTTCGCGTCTAGTCAGAAAAAATTAAAACCCTGAAAAACTTCCCTGGATCCGTCTTTGGGTTTTACACATAGTATAATTTTCTAGAATATAATACTAAAAAATCTAAAATTATATAAAAATATTTTTTTTATTTATTCATATTTATTATTTTAATTAAAAACTCGATCCCAGAATCTTCTAAATTCTTTTATTATTTTATTTATAAAACTAGCAATAATTTGGAAAATTGATCTTGGCGGCCAATATTCGCGCCTCCCCTTAGACTAGTCCGCGCCTCCCTAGGGAGGCGCGCCTCACAGTTTGGAAAACGCTGCATTAGAGAGAGATTAGACTGGATTTGATTTAATTTTAAAGAGGATTTCAAGTCCTCAAAGACTTTTGAAATTTTAATTTTATTACTTCATTTCGAATAAGTTTTTGCGATTATTGAATTGGTACTTTGTTTTGCTAATCGAATAGTTAAAAAATTTTTATTTAGAAAGAAAATAATTCCTCTAAACGCATAGAATTTTTGATTTTAATCGTAAACTTGCTTATCTTTCAAACTTGAATGAAGATAATAATAATAAAAGAGAATGTGTCGTGTCTGGTGCCTAGCTTAAAAAAGAGAAGGAGGAGGGGGGGGTCTATGTCAAAGGCCCAAGTCATTTTAAGATAAGATTGAAGAAAAATTGGACAATCATCAAATTGGAAGAGACGAATGAAATGATAAAGAGCCTGGGTGAAAAGAATCAAGTTTCATTCGAATATATAAAAATTCATTTGCTGTAAGCGTGACAAAATTTATGTGCAAGAGGAATTTCGGTGTTGAACGAATTTATGATACAATGAGCACAGCACACAACTTTCTCTTACACTTAGGCAAGAGAAAGTTGTGTACTGTGCTTGTCACACCAGATTTTTTGTGTAGAGATATATTTAGATGCCATTATCAACTAAGTTCCAAACTTGACCATACATAGATGGCGCTGAGCTACGAATGCTTCCACATCAGTAAAGTGTACTTCAAACAATTTCCACTGATATTCTTTTTAAAGAGCATTTAAAAAATAGTTGATTTTCATTTCTATAAAAGCTTACTAAGCAAGAAAATATTAATTATCATGGATGACAGCATTAATGCAAGGTGAGAAATTATATCATAATATTTTTAAGTACCTAATACTTGTGACTTTTCTTACAAATAAGCATTTAAAACTCATTTGCTTTCTCTGTAAAAACTATTTTTAATAAAAAAAAAGCAATTAAGCTTTTCACATGTAATTTATCAAAAGGAGGAGTTAAACTAGGCCATTGTCAGTCAAAATTCGCCTTGAGGAGAATTTTGGCATTCCCCAATGTCGGCGCTTCTGACAGGTTTTAATAACAATTTTCAAGTTGGTTTATTTCATATGCCCCCTAGAGAAATGTTGGAAACTTGTAGCAAATTAGTACCTAATTTCTTGCTATCATCATCATCTCTCTCCTCTGCTAGTTACTAACAGATTATTAACATCACTACCACTATTTGACTATTAGTTATTCGTCTGACGATTGAAAATGAAACAGAAATCGACAGTTAAATAAATATTTAAATATTTTTTGAAGTACCTAATTTTAATAGCCCAAAATCTCAGGGAGAGTGAGTTCGGATCCCACCCAGTCCGATGGATATTTTTTAAAATCAATTGGATAACAATTTGTTTAAATAAATGTACCTGGATCACCTTAATCGTTAATTAAATATATCAAGTTATCGTATTAAAATATGTATGGCCTCAGAATCGGAAAGAGTAAAAAAAAATGTAGCCCAATTAATTTTTTACCATCTTAGAAGAGATATATTATCAAGTAAAAATGGCAGTATTTTAATATCCGTGAAACCTAAGATGTCTCAATATCATATCATATGGCTGATTAAATATTTTTGGTTTATAGCAAGTGATAGATATTCAGAAAAGAAAGCAAACTCTTGTGAGCATGCAAATGCCAAATTTGTTATCCAAGCTAAGAGTATTATTTTATTCTAATATGTCCTTTCATCAGATTGTGCAAGCGACCGATTTCTTTTCTCTCCCTCAAACTCTAGATTATATTTAACAAATTAAGCCTACAAATTTTTTTTTTTATGATGAAAATCTCAAAATTTTTGTAATTTGTTTTATTTTAGTCAAAACAGAAACTTTGTATTTAAAAATTTCAAAGATTTCTTCTTTAAAATAATCCATGGATCCAGAGAACAGTTTTGGAAGGGGAAGCAATTTGTTTTTGTTGAATAATTTTTTTAAAGAATTTTTGCAAAATTTTTGGTTTAAAAAAATCTCCCATTTTGATTAAAATAAAAAGAGGCATCTTAATTCTTGCTATAAATCGGGTTAAACAATTTCAGGAAAATCGGAGAAAACATATCGAAAACCTTTTATTTTTCAAAAAAAAATGTAATTTTAGGAGGGCGATCGCCTGGGTCCGCTCTTGATCCCCCATATATTAAATTAATCTTCTCAATATACCATTATATAAATGAAACACCATTCCATTGCAGAAACATATTTAAATTCTAGAGGTTAGGTTACCAAGGTGACGATCTTATTATTGAGTTTTTTGATTAATTTATCCAGATCAACTAGCAGATGAAAAGAGTATTCACTGTTGACTAGCTCTGAAGCAATTGATCGAGAAATGCTTTAATGTGTTGGTGGTAAATGATGGATGCGATTAGCTGAGGGGATAAAGCAGTTAATCCTGAGTTGAAAACAACTCGAGTTCAAATCCACCTCATGGCAAAATATTATCTAACTCTGTGAAATGCTCTCCTCCTGAGGAAGGAAACGGGAACCCATCTCAGTATTATTCCCATGAAACTCCTCAGAGTAACCACAAGTTAAGGTTTGAAACTAATGACCTGAAGCAAGAGCGGATCTCTGGTGTTTCTCGGGGGGGGGAATCTGGTGTGACTGGTCGCTCAGCCCACAATTTTTTCTCAATTTCGGTAATTTAAAGGCGCATTCTGTACTTGTTTGCCAGAATATAAATACAAATTAAATTTGTAAGTATTAATTTTTAAAATTTTACATTCAAAATATTTTTGTTTTTCAAATCTCGGGGGGTATAATCACCCCCTCCTCCCTCCCCCTTGTATCTGCCCTTGAACTGAAGTAAGGTAAATGATCTGTTTACTTTTCAACAAATAAACGAACCTTTTATTCAAGCCATGATACATATAACCCGAGTTAATTTGTCCTACATGTAGAAAGGCTATGTAGTTTTGAAAGAGGGAGTATTGAAACCTTTAAAGTTAGGTTATATATAATTTTATTATATTTATGGTCAAGATGAATCGTTTA
>JAKCPI010002558.1:0-12613 GCA_023213315.1 Euborellia annulipes
TCTTCGGACTCGGTAATCCTCAGCTTATTCGGCTTAGCCATTGTCTCCTCTCCAATTACCAAAAGTGTGCGACCAGTCACAGCAGAGTTTTTTAAAACAATAGTTGAATCAAAATGATACATTTTGTATTCCATTATTTCTCTAACATTCGTATTTAAGAAAATATACTGATTTTAACTTCAAAATTTTTGTCTTGATATTTGGTACCGAGTTATAGGAAAGCGGTATTTAAAACAATTCGTTTGGTTATCTGTTGTCCACATCAGATTTATTTATTTTTCAACGTAATGAAAGAATTTCTCTCTGTCTTTCACTTATTGAATGATCGTATAAAGGTCGAAATAAGGTTAATCCGAATTTCCGGTCCTCTCTTGGATATGCAATTATCTCGTTATTATTTTTATAAGATAAAATCGTTTTCGATTAATTTTAATAAAATACTTACGGTACTTCTTCAATCAAAAACTGAAAATTAGCCCAAGGCAAAGTGATAATTTGACTCGATATATAATAGACAATTCACTTGTATTTTATCGATAATATTTATGAATAACGAATGAATTGTTGTATTGGGGATTGGATTGGAATAACACGCAACTGCCTCCAAGATCGTTGTAGTCAAGCAAAGCCAAGCGTGGCTTAAACTTGGGTGGTGGCCCCTGAGAAGAGCGTTTAATAGTATTAAACTTATTAAATTTTTTGAACAGCTAATATTCCAATTTAATCCATCAATCCGTTCAACAGCAAACACATTTTAATAATAATAACCCGTCGTATTTAAAAAAATCAAGAATCAGTGTCACAAAAAAGATGTGTAGCTACGTCTGGTATTATGAATTAACTGATTACACTGCCAGATTTTTTTTTATAAAATGGTGTAATAAAAGTTTTTTATTCGCTAACCAAATAATAATTGAATATACTACTGACACACACGACTCAAAATTACATTATTTATATTAAATTAAAATTAAATATATAAATTAAACACTAGGTTATTTGTTTCAAAGGTTTTATTAATTAAAAAATTAACACTTGATACGTATTTAGACAATTCCTTGTCATTATCAGAAGTGATCGAAATACGTATCAAGTGTTAATTTTTTAATTAATAAAACCTTTGAAACAAATAACCTAGTGTTTAATTTGTATATAATTTTAATTTACAGTGAGCAAAGTTGTGCGCTCGGCTTAGTCCGAGCCTTTATTATTTTTATTATGATTTAATAAATAATAAATTAATATACAAATTCTATTCAAATTACTTATTAACAAATCTAAAATTATTAATTATTCCATTTTTAAATGTCAATTTATATTTTAAAAACTTAGAGATTTAACTGTTATTTATTTTTGGTTGTTAACTTCATAGAGCCCGCGGGGGTTCACATCCCGTCTCATTAGTCCGTTGGATTAGCTAGCAATCCAATTGAAATAAATAGATATGGGGTCTAAATGGCCTTCGTTGCCGAAAAAGACCTTAATGAAATTAAATACAAATTGAAATATTTATATTTCATGAAAATTCATCCACTGGGGGGTTGGGGGGGGGGGGCTTTTTCTATATTAAAATGTATAGCCAGGTTTTGATAATCATTGGGCAAGACCGGATACAAGGGGGAGGGAGAGTAAAGGGGGTAATTACCCCCCCCCCCCCCCCCCGAGACTTGAGAAAAATATATTTTTTGGGAAAAAATTGTATTTTTAATATACAATTTTAAAAACTAATACTTCAAAATTTGATTTGTAGATATACTCTGGTAAATAACTACAGAATGCACCTTTAAATTACCGATAATAAGAAAAAATTGTGTGCTGTGCGACCAGTCACACCAGATTAACCCTCCCCCCTAGAAACTCCTCTGGATCCGCAACTGGGCAGGAAAGAATTAAAAGAAAAAATTGATCCTCCAAAAATGCTGTTTTTGAATTAAACATGTTTAACTTTTCTTTTATTAATTAATTTTTTATTTGATGAGAACAAATTTCATTCCACTTAAATCTTTAAAAAAAATCTGGTGTCATATGCTTGTCACACCAGATTCTTTGTGTCGACATCTATATTTAGATTCCGCCGATATATTAAAATATAGATCTTATATACATCTTATACATTTTACACTCGAGTGTAAAATGTTAAGCATGGGATAATATTTATATTTTGTTACCATGGCAACCATTTCTCCTATCTTTCCTATAATGTCCATTGTGTGTATTGTTCAAAAGCTTCCTGATTCGTCCCAGGAGAGTGCCTAACTTAAATATAAAATTTCAACCTCCTAGCCCTTTTCGTTCTTGAGATATTTTGTTCACAGACACACACACACACACACACACACACACACACACACAGACAGACCATGTCGCAAAAACCACTTTTTTGGATTCAGGGGACCTCATCTCCATCAAAATCTCGACATCGAATTTTTGACACGAATCCAATACTTTCTGTCTCTATATATTAACATATATAGAAAAAATAATATAAAATTTTTTTTACTCTGCTTTTGAGTGGGTTACTAATGATATTTTTTTTTTTTTCTTTAAGATCACTTCTCGTTTAACCATCAACCTGAGATCATCATCGGATAGCCATTAGGAGGAGTGCAGAGGTCATCCTCGATTCATCTTCTGAATTTAACACTTGTGAGTAAATTTTCTTTTATAACGAAAAAGTACAAAGATTTGTAAATATGGTACTAATCATGATGTTTCATTTTTTATTCGAAAAAAAAAAATATAAAGAATTTTTTTAAATATTAGTCTTACAAAAAAATGTCCTAACTAATTTTTAACAAAACGATTAACATGAAGTCTTTTTTTTTTTTAATAAACAAGCAGGCATCCACTGAAGTGGAACTTGATAGTAGAAGTCTTAAGGGAAATTAATTGATTGACCTAAATGCGTGACTTGTTCTATTTTTTCCTACCACTCACTAATTGTCATTTTCGAAAAATAAATCTATTCAATAATTGAAATAATTAAGTTATAGAAGATTCATTTAACGAGATAACGTTTGCTAATATAACAACCAGAAAAGGAAGAATTTCTCTTTTTTTTTGGGGAGGATTAGAATTCATAAACATTTTCATTTCTATATTTGATTGAATACGAAATTAAATAGTGAAATCGCAAATTTTTCCTTTTTGATAGTGAAAAAATATTTAAAAAGAAGATAAATACGTACGGGAAATTTATAACCAAATTAAATATTCCAGAGAGAGAGTAAAGAGACTGAGACATTTATTAATAAAAATAATTTATTTTTTGGATTTTTATTTATTTGCAAAGGATGCAAATATCCTTTTGCATATTAAAAAAAAACTTTAAGGGGGGGGGGGGCGTATTATTACGTTTCCCGTCAATTCTGTCTGCGGCCCTGCCCAGGATTTAGACAATCCAAATGGCACACGCCTGTATTAGGCAGGACCTTGACAAAACAGACATAGTGAACGAACCTCGACAAAATTCCATAATTTTTTTTAATATTCTTCTTTCAAGTTATAACAAAATAAAAATTATCCCCTAACTAGGGGTCCCGGGGAGCCCCCTCCCCCAGAAAGCTCCCTGCCCCAAGAAAAAATTAGCCCCCTGGAGGATGGTTGGTCCCATGCCACCCCTAGTAGATGAAATAAAAACAAGACTTATTTGAACCGAATTATTTTATTTTCCTCTGTTGATGTTTCGGGTACTAAAAATCACCCATCTTCAGGACCTATATTACAAGTAATACATATAATCAATTCGCTTGTACTAAAAAAAGTTTATGATTATATGTATTGCTTGTAATATAGGTCCTGATGATGGTTGACTATTAATACCCGAAACGTCGTCAAAGGAAAATAAAATAATTCGTATTGTTTTTATTTTTTCATCTTCTATCTGTATTACGGCCTTCCTCCACATTGTCTTTTATCTCCTAGTCTTGTTAGAAAAAAATAATTTCATTTTCGAATGAAATTCTGCCCAATACAGGCGTGTACCTTTCGGGTTGCCTAAATCCTGGGCGTTAGTCTCAATATATATGCTGATGATAAGAGACTTTTTTCCTCCCTAAATAGAAGTAAAAAATTTTATTATAAATTGCACAGCATGACATTCTTCGAAGGTGCCCCAATAGGGTGGCTCTTATTTTTCGAAGTTGGAAATTTATTCGCGCTACCCCCTAGTTTGGTGCCATTGGCATCTATCTTTCTATGAAGTACAAGAGTAATAATATTTCAAGGCAAAATGAGAATATATATTTCAAAGATCATCTAAAAAATAATTGATTTATGAATTTTAATCAAAATCGTTTGAACGAATTTTGAGAAAATCGAAAATAAAAAAAACTGAAAAAGTACATCAGTAAAGTACTAGTACTTCTTGGCCGATTTTGTTCTAAAGCTTCGTGTCACGTGCCAGGGGGTACTTTAATTAAATATAAAATTTCAACCTCCTAGCTCTTTTCGTTCATGAGATATTTTGTTCACAAAACACCCCCACCGAGACAGACCATGTTCCATAAACCATTTTTTTGGACTCAGGGGATCTCAAAACTTGTATATCCATCAAAATTTCGACATCAAATTTATTACATGAAACCAAATATTTTCTGTCTCTATATATATATTACATCATGTATAGGTAAGAGAAAGTAAAAATGGATTTTCGCGGTTTTCTCTGAAACCGTTAGCCGTCATAAAAAACTGATAGATGTTATTATGTGTATTTTTTATAGATCTACAACTTTTATATAACACTTTTTTGTATATAATTTATATTTAACAAGATAAATAAATAAAATGAATATTTTCTGATTTTTTTTCGATTTTTCAGGGCCTTTGGGGCACCCTTTCCCCTTATCCGATTGAGCTGAAATTTTACACAGGTTATTTTTTAGCCAATGGCACCAAACTAGGGGTAGCGTCAAAAAAAATCTCAAAAAAAATTTTTCCCCAGTAGTAGCTAAGAGCCACCCTAGTGCCCCAACCTAGTCATGACCTCACTCCTTTAGCTACATCTAATATTAATCGGGGGGATTAGCTAGAGGAGTGATATAATAACACTCTTAGCTCGGAAAACTTGTGTTCACAATCCAAATGCAAAACAAATCCTCATTTAAAAAAATAAAATAGATTTTGAAACTTGGCATAGAGAAGTAATTGCATTCTCTCTTTTTATTTACTTTTAGTTTTACCGTATATTGCATCAGCAATTGCATATGAAAAGAATAAAATATTCATGTGAGTGTGTATTGATCTAAATATTTATTAATTATTATATAATAAATTTAACTTATTTTTATGACACGCAAAAGAAATTAATATTATTTTTTCTTAAGGGACACCAATAAACTTTTTTTTTAATTTGAAAACCCCTAAAGGGTTCTTCCATGGCAGTGGCGGATTAATGCAATTTTGTCGGGGGGGGCGTTTTTTTTTTTATTTAAGGACTTTATCGGCATCTATGTCCATTTAGACCCCTTTCCTATTTATTTAAATTGATTGTTAACAAATTCAATTGAAATTAAAGAGCGGAAATCATAATTTCTTTAGATTACTAGTTTTTATAACTGTTTGAATTTCTTCTCGGGGGAGGGGCGATCGCCCCCCCCTTTAATCCGCCCCTGTTCCATGGTCAAGTAGCAGGCTAAGTGAATTAACCATGTAATGATCCACTAAGCACTAAATCTTATTATAAAATAAACCATTGGACCGATAGGCATAGTTCTAGTGATACTCTGAAGGAATAAAAATAGGAAAATTCGACTATTTGCGTTGCCTAAATTTCAGTAAAAAAATCTGGTGTGACTGGCGCACGGCACACAACTTTCTCTTACCTTCGGTAATCGAAAGTTGTGTACTGTGCTTGTCTCCTCAGATTTTTTGTGTCGACATGTATTTAGTTTCCGACAGTAGGGTACATTCGATTTTCAAGATGTAAAATTTATAAGTATGGCAAAATATTTATATTTTGTTACCATGGCAACCATTTCTCCTATCTTTCCTATGAAGAACAAGAGTAAAGTGGTCTTCAGAAGATTTCAATCACAAAATGAGAATATACATTTTATAGAGAATCTAAAAAATAATTGATTTTTGAATTTTAAAAAAAATCGTTGGAGCAAATTTTGAGAAAATCGAAAAAAACTGAAAAAGTGCATCAGTAAAGTACTAGTACTTTTTGGTCGATTTTGTTCAAAAGCTTCGTGTCACGTCCCATAGGGGTGCCTAACTTAAATATAAAATTTCAACCTCCTAGCTCTTTTTGTTCTTGAGATATTTTGTTCACAGACACACAGACACACACACACACACACACACACAGACAGACAGACCATGTCGCGAAAATCGCTTTTTTGGATTCAGGGGACCTCAAAACGTGAAGATCCATCAAAATCTCGACATCGAATTTTTTGACATGAAACCAATACTTTCTCTCTCTATATATTAACATATATATAGAGGTACGAGAAAAGTAAAAAATTGAAACCACCGGGTCGCTTTAGCCTATTTTATAATATAAATAAGGAAAGTAAAAATCTGGTGTGAATGGCGCACAGCACACAACTTTCTCTTACCTTCGGTAATCGAAAGTTGTGTACTGTGCTTGTCACACCAGATTTTTGTGTCGACATGTATTTAGTTCCCGGCAGTAGGGAATATTTGAATTCAGATGTAAAATTTATAAGTATGGGAAAATATTTATATTTTGTTACCATGGCAACCATTTCTCCTATCTTTTCCATGGAGTACAAGAGTAAAGTGGTCTTCAAACAATTTTGAGGGCAAAACGAGAATATACATTTGAAAGAGCATCTAAAAAATAATTGATTTTTGAATTTTAATCAAAATCGTTAGAGCGAATTTTGAGAAAATCGAAAAAAACTGAAAAAGTACATCAGTAAAGTACTAGTACTCTTTGGCCGATTTTGATTAAAAGCTTATTTTTCCGGTCCCGGGGGCTGTTTAACTTAAATATAAAATTTCAGCCTCATAGCTCAATTCCTTCATGCTTAAAAGTGAACACAGACACACACACCCACCCACCCACACACCCACCCACAGACAGACCATGTCGCGAAAACCACTTTTTTGGATTCAGGGGACCTCAAAACGTGAAGATCCATCAAAATCTCGACATCGAATTTTTGACATGAATCCAATACTTTCTCTCTATATATATATTACATATATACATAGGTAAGAGAAAGTAAAAATGAGAGACCCAGAGTGACGAACCTCCCCTAATAAGTTTAGTTACAAAACTACTTTTTTATTTCAATATTTTATGAATGGAAAATAAAATTTTTAATTTAATCTAATAAAAAAAAAGAAATTGATTTCCTAAATTCCAATGTCATAATTTACAATCGAACGACGATGCTTTCTCTCTCTCTCTCTTAGTTTGCCAATGTTGTTTTAAACTATTTTCGTTGCCAGCCGCTATGATTTAAATTAAAATAGCCAGACAAGCATCTTAATACTTTTGAATTGACCAACTAATCAATCAACCCACTATTATATAATACAACAAAATAATCTATTAATAATACAAGAAAAGTACATTTTTACTTTCTCTTACCTATGTATATATGTAATATATATATAGAGAGAAAGTATTGGATTCATGTCAAAAATTCGATGTCGAGATTTTGATGGATCTTCACGTTTTGAGGTCCCCTGAATCCAAAAAAGTGGTTTTCGCGACATGGTCTGTCTGTCTGTGTGTCTGTGTGTCTGTCTGTGTGTGTGTGTGTCTGTGAACAAAATATCTCTAGAACGAAAAGAGCTAGGAGGTTGAAATTTTATATTTAAGTTAGGCACCCCCATGGGACGTGACACGAAGCTTTTGAACAAAATCGACCAAAGAGTACTAGTACTTTACTGATGCACTTTTTCAGTTTTTTTTCGATTTTCTCTAAATTTGCTCCAACGATTTTTTTTAAAATTCAAAAATCAATTATTTTTTAGATTCTCTATAAAATGTATATTCTCATTTTGTGATTGAAATCTTCTGAAGACTACTTTACTCTTGTACTCCATAGAAAAGATAGGAGAAATGGTTGCCATGGTAACAAAATATAAATATTTTCCCATACTTATAAATTTTACATCTTGAATTCAATTGTACCCTACTGTCGGAAACTAAATACATGTCGACACAAAAAATCTGGTGTGACAAGCACAGTACACAACTTTCGATTACCGAAGGTAAGAGAAAGTTGTGTGCTGTGCGCCAGTCACACCAGATTTTTCTTTTTTATTGTTTAAATGCAAATTCATTTATTTATTATCTTTATAATATTTAAACTTTCAGATAAACTATAGAAAAAAAGAAATTCTATTAAAAGAAATTTGCCTCTTTTTTAAAATAGAAAAAAAAATCAATTGTTTTCGATTCTTTTCTAAAACTAAATAAAAAATTATGCTAATTTTTATTTAAAAATATTTTTACTTTCTATTCTAAGGAGTGGTGTAACCAGGGCCGCCGAGAGCCTTGTCGGGACTCTAATAACACTAGTCGACAAGGTTTTTTTTCACAAGAAATCTGATTAGTGACCCTAGTGCATTTTTTCATTCTGAATTCAGATATGTAGTTAGAATTTTTCCATCAGGCACAGTTTTAGAGATATAGAGCAAAATAGATTTTAGTCGAAAATGGGCTCTAAAACGGCTTTTATTTAAAATGTTCAAATTATTTTTAACGCCGCACCCCGTCAAATTATGCAGATAGTTAGAATACATATAAATTTTAAGTTTCATTCCAATCGGAGGTCATTTAGACGTGCCGCAAACGGCTTAAAGTTTTAAAAAATCGAAATTTTCAAGATTTTTTTGCTTTGGTCACCCCTAATACAATTTTAGAGATCCCTGAATGAAAAAAACATATATGTACGATATTCTATAGTTCTTTGGCTTTCTAAAAAGCATTCATTCGTAAAAATCTGTTAATTATTAACGAAATTATTAATAAAAACGTGAGCAAAAGAAAAAACACAAGTACACTCACTGGTCGAAAAAAATGGACTTCAATTAAATTAAAAAGCGAACCCTATCCACGAGAAGCTAATGTATTCCTCTCTGAGCATCGGGTCACGGGCCCTAACTTTATTATATTTTATTTAAAAAAAAATATTTTTTGAATCTCATATCTTTCTTTATACTTCTAAAAGAACAAGAGGTCCATTTTTTTTGTCCAGTGAATGTACTTGTGTTTTTTCTTTGCTCACGTTTTTATTAATAATTTCGTTAATAATTAACAGATTTTTACGAATGAATGCTTTTTGAAAGCCAAAGAACTATAGAATATATCGTACATATATGTTTTTTCATTCAGGGGATCTCTAAAATTGTATTAGGGGTGACAAAGCAAAAAATCTTGAAAATTTCGATTTTTTAAAACGTTAAGCCGTTTGCGGCACGTCTAGATGACCTCCGATTGGAATGAAACTTAAAATTTATATGTATTCTAACTATCTGCATAATTTGACGGGAGTGCGCGTTAAAATAATTTGAACATTTTAAATAAAAAGCCGTTTTAGAGCCCATTTTCGACCAAAATCTATTTTTGCTCTATATCTCTAAAACTGTGCCTGATGGAAAAACTGAATTGATATTTGAATTCAGCATGAAAAATACTTCTAGAATTTCATATCTTCATTCTTGTGAAAGAAAAAAAAGTTCATTTTTGTCGACTAGTGTAATATAACCTCCCCCTGCCCTCCTGCAAATAAAGTTTATATTTTAAATGCTAATATATGCGCTTCAAAGAGGAAAAATATTTTTTTTCCTGACCAATTAAAAATTGGAGCTTAAAAGGCCCGGGTCCCTCCTCAGGAGAAAAATTTTAATTTATCTTAAAACATTTAGCGTTGAAGCAATTTTTCAAAAAATTTTTTTGTAGTATATAGAAAAAACTAGCTAATTTAAGAGGAAAAATATATATTGTTAAGAATAAGATTTCGAGACTATTAGGCAAAAAAAAACTCCTGAAATAACTACAAAATTTATAATATATTTATCCCTATCACGGACTAAGCGAGTGATATGCTTGATTTTATGTTTTATTAGCGTCAGTATATTTATTCCTAATTGAGAATTAAAATATCATAAATTGTTTGTCCTTGGCTCTTACTTTTGTATTCTGTTAGAAATCGTCTCTAACACCTTGACTTTATGCCTTGATTTTCTAGCAAAAAATCTCTCTCTGTATCTTTTCACTTTCCTTACAACATACCACAAGATATAAACAAACGGATTGAAGATAGACCGGTCCCTCGTAAATTACCTCGATCTTATAATACTAATTCAGATTAATACTTAATTTACTCTGATATAACGAGAAAGATCTTTGAAAAATAAAAATTTTAAAAAAATGTGGGGGGGGGATAAGAAACGTAAAATATATTCGAAGGAAAGTAAAAGATTCTGACATTTTATTTTCCAATACGATATGTATTATACGATGTACACAGTAGGGGTGTTCGATTATGAAAAATAATAATCGATTATGGAAAAAATACATGCCTTTTTTCTCTAGTAAAATTTCCATTTTTCCCTCGCGAAATTAATTTGACCTTTTTTATAGTATACGAGTCTCATCCCATCTTTTCAAATGCATATTTCCCCAAAAATACTCGTTTATTTCCCCCCAATAATCGATTATTTTTTTTAAATAATCTATTATTTTGCACAGCCCTAGTACTCAGCAGCTTCTTCTCTATCCATAAAAATGAATTCAAAAAAATCTGGTGTGACTAATTGCACAGCA
Organism: Euborellia annulipes; assembly: GCA_023213315.1. Lineage (NCBI taxonomy): Eukaryota > Metazoa > Arthropoda > Insecta > Dermaptera > Anisolabididae > Euborellia > Euborellia annulipes. The sequence continues at coordinate 10,757 of JAKCPI010002558.1, forward strand.
GATTTTTTGTGTCGATATATATTTAGTTTCCGACAGTACGGTATGTAAAATTTAAAAAATGGGAAAATATTTATATTTTGTTACCATGGCAACCATTTCTTCTATCTTTCCTATGAAGTACAAGAGTGGACTTCAAAAGATTTCAATAGTAAAATGAGAATATACATTTTTAAGAGCATCTAAAAAATAATTGATTTTTGAAGTTTAATCAAAATCGTTGAAGCAAATTTTGAGAAAAAAACTGAAAAACTACATCAGTAAAGTACTAGTACTCTTTGGCCGATTGTGTTTAAAAGCTTATTTTCACGCCCTAGGGGGGTGCCTAACTTAAATATAAAATTTCAACTTCCTAGCTCAATTCCTTCTTGCTTTATTTGGATACCAAATGGCTTAAATAGAAATGCCTGGACCCTTAATAGATGTTATAAATAATAACGGTTATCGTATAAAGTCTTATATGGCCTGAGTGTGAGTTAGAGTGTGAATGGAGAAAAAAAAGTGTGAGTGTTTATAAAAAGAAAAAAAAAAAATGTGTTTTTGTATTATTACAACACAATTTTTTTATTCCATTTAATTGTTTGAAAGTTATCTCTCTCAATAAATGCACAGTAGCATTTACACTTCCTTCCTTTTTTTATTTTTTAATTGTCATAAATACCTCTCCCAAAAATATTTCCTCATTTCGTCATTTACAACAGTTCATTTTATTGATAAAAAATAGGATTGTTCTTTCCCTTTCAGTAAAAAAAGTTTATCTTTTGATATGATTATTATAATCTTTTTTTTTATTTTTTTACAAACTTTCTTCCAACGCATCTAATCTAATTAATATTCATCAACATAACCTAATGATTTTGGCCTTAATTTAATGCTTTTTTATTTAACCATTCAATTTTGTGGTTAGAATTCACTCCACATTCACTCGCATATGGACATTTTTGTCTTATTTATTTATTTAATTTTTAAATTTGATTTGAGAAAAATGTGACATGTGATTGATGTTAGCAAAAACAAAATACAATAAACAAATCAAAATGCTTAATTTATAATAAATAGCCAAATATAATAATCAATCATTTTTTTTTTTTTTTTTTTAATGACAGGTGTTTTTATTTTCAAATTTGTAAAAGTAAGTTGATTTCTTGAATGGCCACATTCTAAAAAAATAATTGCTTTAGGGAGGCTCTTTGATAGCCGAATGCAACATGTGTGGATGGAGAGATATAAATAGTTTGACGTATTACAATAAAATTTTATATACAAACAATCATGATCATTTTTTGATATCAATTGAATTTCAATTATAGGTTCTAAACTGAAAAATGAAAATATCTTATCAATAATCAATATCGCTATTTTCTCTCTCTATTATTTATAATTTGTTTTGAAATTTTAGGGGTCCTCGCCCTTAACCCTGACACTGAATTATAGAGGTTATCTTTATTATCAGGTTAAAGGCCTTCAGGAGAACACAATGAATCTTTAGTTTTTTTTTTTTTGTGTTATTTTAATGATTTAAATTTGTGAGCATTTTACACAACATTTTACATATTGGGTTTTGAATGGGAGCTGAATGTAATCGACGTATTCAACAAAGATAGATCATTATTTAAATTTTGTTAATAAGAGGATAGAAAATGAGAGTTGTAGCTATAAATTGCGTTTCGTATTAAATTTTATTAAATATCTATCAAAGAATATAAGAGGGTTTCTATTGACTGATGGTCGCATAGTCGACCGAAACGTCGCTGTGAGTTCGAATGCAATAAAAAAAATAATCATAGCTGCTTAGCCTTTTATTTATCCTGCTACATACCTCGCCTTACATTTTACATAATAGAATGCTTTTACTTTCTC
>JAKCPI010002559.1:0-20495 GCA_023213315.1 Euborellia annulipes
GATGCATATGCAGAGAGAGAGAAAAAAAAAATTTGTTTTAAAACTACAAGAGGTTTCGTTTGTTAATTATAGGTGACACATCTCATCCAGGAGATGGTTTTTTTTTTAATTTTATTTTTTGGTTGGAGGGAGAACTGGTTATTTTTGTCAAATGTTTTTTGATGGGGATTTGATGACAGATTGATTGTTATTATATTTAGATAACAGTAAAGCGAAGGCGAGAGTCAGTCGACTTTGAATTCATTCAGGGCTGAGCCCCCCCCCCCCCCCAAAAATAGAGAGTTTTTTTTGTGCAGACATTAGGCCTACTCTTTTTTTTTCCCTATATATAAAAGTTTAATGACCTCATAATAATCTATAAATATAATTTTGGAGTCCATCTGTCTGTCCGTCCTTCAAGTGAATACGAACTTCCAGTTTGAATTTCGAAATTAAATTTTACACCCTTATAGAAAACGGAATGGAGAGTCCAGACAAAATATTCGGGTCCCCAAAATATTTCTATATAGATTTATAATATAATTTTAAATAATCAAAGATATTCATTAAACGAAAACAGTTATTTAATTATGATATATAAATATAATTAAATTTTTTTTTTTTTGTAATGTAATGTTGTAATACTATGAAGTATTAAATTTTAATATTTTTTTTTAAGAAATGTTTTTATTTTTATTAAAAATAATTTGAGGAAAATATTTTTATTTTATAAATTATTTATAGACAAAACAATGACAAATTTATATGTAATATCCAATGACTTTGGTTATAAGCCGATTGGGGGAAGGGGGAAGGGGGGGGGGAAGAAGCAACCCGGGACCCATCCACCGAGCCAGTGATGTCGGAGGCTAGAGAGGCAGCCCCTAATTCAGGCTTGGTATTTAAATCATACCAGGGGATGAGGGGGCGGAGCCTTAATTCATAATCAGTCCAAAAAACAAAAAAAAGTTAATCACTATCATTAAATGAGTGAGTGAGTGAAATATTCCTCTCCCTCTCTCTCTTTTACAAAATACATGCATGAAGATTCATAAACAGATAGATAGAGAGAGAGGGAGAGAATGAATGAATGAATGAATAATATTTATTTGCTCTGAGGCACTTATAGAGAGAGAGAGAGAGAGAGAGAGAGAGAGCTACAAAGGGTCTATTTAAAAAATTAAAATAATTATAATAAGCCTTAGTGTTAATTTTAATTCAATTTATTATATTTTGTATATTCAGATAAAATATTATTCATATTTATATTGTATTTCATTAAGATAAAAATAATTGTAATTATTATTATTTTTATTTACGTTTTTTGGGAACCATTTAGTCTATATTAAATATTATTTGCATTGATTTAATGGACTTTTTGGATTTACCAAGTTTAAATTTGTGCGCGGTGTGTATAAAATTCATTTGACAAGTGTGTTGATGGTGTGTATACGCTCTGATTGGTCAATTCAAATTTAATTGGATTTTTGAATTTCGGTCCTGGGAACGAGTGCAGAGCGTTGGCGAGTGCGTGTGTGTAAAATGGATCTTGGGAAGTGCTTCTAGAACTTCGATTGGGGAGCCACGTGGTGGCAAAAAATATAAGCTCCACACACAAATTTAACACGAAAAGTTGTTTACTGACAAAAAGAGGCCCGGCTGATATTTGATTTCCAGGCGGTTCTCACACTGTAGGCCTCGAAAATGCAAAAAACGTTCTGAGGACCGACCAAAGGTCCTCGGTTTGAAAAAGGTCCTCAGACTGTTGCTATCTAACCCACGAAAGTCCTCATATTGTAGGGCTTACAAACGCACACACACACACACACACACACACACACACACACACACACACACACACACACACACAGACAGACCATGTCGCGAAAACCACTTTTTTGGATTCAGGGGACCTCAAAAAAACGTGAGATCCATCAAAATCTCGACATCGAATTTTTGACATGAATCCAATACTTTCTCTCTCTATATATCAGTGGCGTACCGAGGGGGGGGGCGGGGGGGCGGTCCGCCCCAGGCCCCGAGCCAGCATAGGCCCCCATATATTTATAAAAAAAAAAATTTAATGAAAATTTCTCTTTTTGAGGCCCCGGGGCCCTCAGGGCTCAAGTAAAAAACGAAAAATTTAGTTAAAAAATCAAAATTTAATGAAAATTTCTCTTTGAGAGGCCCCGGGGCCCTCAGGGCTCAAATAAAAAACGAAAAATTTAGTTAAAAAATCAAAATTTAATGAAAATTTCTCTTTGAGAGGCCCCGGGGCCCTCAGGGCTCAAATAAAAAACGAAAAATTTAGTTAAAAAATCAAAATTCAATGAAAATTTCTCTTTGAGAGGCCCCGGGGCCCTCAGGGCTCAAGTAAAAAACGAAAAGTTTAGTTAAAAAATCAAAATTTAATGAAAATTTCTCTTTGAGAGGCCCTGGGGCCCTCAGGGCTCAAGTAAAAAACGAAAAATTTACATTAAAAAAAAAAAATTTAATGAAAATTTCTCTTTGAGAGGCCCCGGGGCCCTCAGGGCTCAAGTAAAAAACGAAAAGTTTAGTTAAAAAATCAAAATTTAATGAAAATTTCTCTTTGAGAGGCCCTGGGGCCCTCAGGGCTCAAGTAAAAAACGAAAAATTTACATTAAAAAAAAAAATTTAATGAAAATTTCTCTTTGAGAGGCCCCGGGGCCCTCAGGGCTCAAGTAAAAAACGAAAAGTTTAGTTAAAAAATCAAAATTTAATGAAAATTTCTCTTTGAGAGGCCCTGGGGCCCTCAGGGCTCAAGTAAAAAACGAAAAATTTACATTAAAAAAAAAAATTTAATGAAAATTTCTCTTTGAGAGGCCCCGGGGCCCTCAGGGCTCAAGTAAAAACAAAATTTAATTAAAATTTCTCTTCGAGAGGCCCCGGGACCCTTGGGGTTCAGGGATATACGGTATTTTTAAAAATATTTTTATGTATGGAGGTGAGGGATATTTAAAGATGAGCACCCCCCCCCCAAAAAAAAAAAAATTCAATATAAGGCCCCCTCTTCTAGTGTCGCCCCAGGCCCCCAACTGCCTCGGTACGCCTCTGCTATATATTAACATATATAGAAAAAATAATATAAAATTTTTTTTACTCTCCTTTTGAGTGGGTTACTAATGATATTTTTTTTTTTTCTTTAAGATCACTTCTCGTTTAACCATCAACCTGAGATCATCATCGGATAGCCATTAGGAGGAGTGCAGAGGTCATCCTCGCTTCATCTTCTGAATTTAACACTTGTGAGTAAATTTTCTTTTATAACGAAAAAGTACAAAGATTTGTAAGTATGATACTAAGCAGATATTTTATTTTTTATTCGAAAAAAAATATACAGAATTTTTTTTTAATTAATTTTTTACAAATCGATTAACATGAAGTTTTTTTTTTTTTTTTTTTTTTTAATAAATAAGCAGGCATCCACTGAAGTGGAACTTAATAGCAGAAGTCTTAAGGGAAATTAATTGATTGACCTAAATGCGTGACTTGTTCTATTTTTTCCTACCACTCACTAATTGTCATTTTCGAAAAATAAATCTATTCAATAATTGAAATAATTAAGTTATAGAAGATTCATTTAAGGAGATAACGTTTGCTAATATAACAACCAGAAAAGGAAGAATTTCTCTTTTTTTTTGGGGAGGATTAGAATTCATAAACATTTTCATTTCTATATTTGATTGAATACGAAATTAAATAGTGAAATCGCAAATTTTTCCTTTTTGATAGTGAAAAAATATTTAAAAAGAAGATAAATACGTACGGGAAATTTATAACCAAATTAAATATTCCAGAGAGAGAGTAAAGAGACTGAGACATTTATTAATAAAAATAATTTATTTTTTGGATTTTTATTTATTTGCAAAGGATGCAAATATTCTTTTGCATAATAAAAAAAAACTTTAAGGGGGGGGGGCGTATTATTACGTTTCCCGTCAATTCTGTCTGCGGCCCTGCCCAGGATTTAGACAATCCAAATGGCACACGCCTGTATTAGGCAGGACCTTGACAAAACAGACATAGTGAACGAACCTCGACAAAATTCCATAATTTTTTTTTAATATTCTTCTTTCAAGTTATAACAAAATAAAAATTATCCCCTAACTAGGGGGTCCCGGGGAGCCCCCTCCCCCCAGAAAGCTCCCTGCCCCAAGAAAAATTAGCCCCCTGGAGGATGGTTGGTCCTATGCCACCCCTAGTAGATGAAATAAAAACAAGACTTATTTGAACCGAATTATTTTATTTTCCTCTGTTGACGTTTCGGGGACTAAAAATCACCCATCTTCAGGACCTATATTACAAGTAATACATATAATCAATTCGCTTGTACTAAAAAAGTTTATGATTATATGTATTGCTTGTAATATAGGTCCTGAAGATGGTTGACTATTAATACCCGAAACGTCGTCAAAGGAAAATAAAATAATTCGTATTGTTTTTATTTTTTCATCTTCTATCTGTATTACGGCCTTCCTCCACATTGTCTTTTATCTCCTAGTCTTGTTAGAAAAAAATAATTTCATTTTCGAATGAAATTCTGCCCAATACAGGCGTGTGCCTTTCGGGTTGCCTAAATCCTGGGCGTTAGTCTCAATATATATGCTGATGATAAGAGACTTTTTTCCTCCCTAAATAGAAGTAAAAAATTTTATTATAAATTGCACAGCATGACATTCTTCGAAGGTGTTAATAATAACACTCTTAGCTCGGAAAACTTGTGTTCACAATCCAAATGCAAAACAAATCCTCATTTAAAAAAATAAAATATATTTTGAAACTTGGCATAGAGAAGTAATTGCATTCTCTCTTTTTATTTACTTTTTAGTTTTACCGTATATTGCATCAGCAATTGCATATGAAAAGAATAAAATATTCATGTGAGTGTGTATTGATCTAAATATTTATTCATTATTATATAATAAATTTAACTTATTTTTATGACATGCAAAAGAAATTAATATTATTTTTTCTTAAGGGACACCAATAAACTTTTTTTTTAATTTGAAAACCCCTAAAGGGTTCTTCCATGGCAGTGGCGGATTAATGCAATTTTGTCGGGGGGGGGGGGCGTTTTTTTTTTTTTTATTTAAGGACTTTATCGGCATCTATGTCCATTTAGACCCCTTTCCTATTTATTTAAATTGATTGTTAACAAATTCAATTGAAATTAAAGAGCGGAAATCATAATTTCTTTAGATTACTAGTTTTTATAACTGTTTGAATTTCTTCTCGGGGGAGGGGCGATCGCCCCCCCCCCCTTTAATCCGCCCCTGTTCCATGGTCAAGTAGCAGGCTAAGTGAATTAACCATGTAATGATCCACTAAGCACTAAATCTTATTATAAAATAAACCATTGGACCGATAGGCATAGTTCTAGTGATACTCTGAAGGAATAAAAATAGGAAAATACGACTATTTGCGTTGCCTAAATTTCAGTAAAAAAAATTGAAACCACCGGGTCGCTTTAGCCTATTTTATAATATAAATAAGGAAAGTAAAAATGAGAGAGCCAGAGTGACGAACCTCCCCTGATAAGTTTAGTTACAAAACTACTTTTTTTATTTCAATATTTTATGAATGGAAAATAAAATTTTTAATTTAATCTAATAAAAAAAAAAAGAAATTGATTTCCTAAATTCCAATGTCATAATTTACAATCGAACGACGATGCTTTCTCTCTCTCTCTCTTAGTTTGCCAATGTTGTTTTAAACTATTTTCGTTGCCAGCCGCTATGATTTAAATTAAAATAGCCAGACAAGCATCTTAATACTTTTGAATTGACCAACTAATCAATCAACCCACCTATTATATAATACAACAAAATAATCTATTAATAATACAAGAAAAGTGCATTTTTTCTTTTTTATTGTTTAAATGCAAATTCATTTATTTATTATCTTTATAATATTTAAACTTTCAGATAAACTATAGAAAAAAAGAAATTCTATTAAAGAAATTTGCCTCTTTTTTAAAATAGAAAAAAAAAAATCAATTGTTTTCGATTCTTTTCTAAAACTAAATAAAAAATTATGCTAATTTTTATTTAAAAATATTTTTACTTTCTATTCTAAGGAGTGGTGTAACCAGGGCCGCCGAGAGCCTTGTCGGGACTCTAATAATATAACCTCCCCTGCCCTCCTGCAAATAAAGTTTATATTTTAAATGCTAATATATGCGCTTCAAAGAGGAAAAATATTTTTTTTCCTGACCAATTAAAAATTGGAGCTTAAAAGGCCCGGGTCCCTCCTCAGGAGAAAAATTTTAATTTATCTTAAAACATTTAGCGTTGAAGCAATTTTTCAAAAAATTTTTTTTGTAGTATATAGAAAAAACTAGCTAATTTAAGAGGAAAAATATATATTGTTAAGAATAAGATTTCGAGACTATTAGGCAAAAAAAAAACTCCCGAAATAACTACAAAATTTATAATATATTTATCCCTATCACGGACTAAGCGAGTGATATGCTTGATTTTATGTTTTATTAGCGTCAGTATATTTATTCCTAATTGAGAATTAAAATATCACAAATTGTTTGTCCTTGGCTCTTACTTTTGTATTCTGTTAGAAATCGTCTCTAACACCTTGACTTTATGCCTTGATTTTCTAGCAAAAAATCTCTCTCTGTATCTTTTCACTTTCCTTACAACATACCACAAGATATAAACAAACGGATTGAAGATAGACCGGTCCCTCGTAAATTACCTCGATCTTATAATACTAATTCAGATTAATATCTAATTTACTCTGATATAACGAGAAAGATCTTTGAAAAATAAAAATTTTCAAAAAATGTGGGGAGGGGATAAGAAACGTAAAATATATTCGAAGGAAAGTAAAAGATTCTGACATTTTATTTTCCAAAGAATTATTATACGATGTACACAGTAGGGGTGTTCGATTATGAAAAATAATAATCGATTATGGAAAAAAATAATCGATTATGCCTTTTTTTCTCTAGTAAAATTTCCATTTTTCCCTCGCGAAATTAATTTGACCTTTTTTTTTATAGTATACGAGTCTCATCCCATCTTTTCAAATGCATATTTCCCCAAAAATACTCGATTATTTCCCCCCAATAATCGATTATTTTTTTAAATAATCTAATATTTTGCACAGCCCTAGTACTCAGCAGCTTCTTCTCTATCCATAAAAATGAATTCAAAAAAATCTGGTGTGATTAATTGCAGAGCAGATTTTTTGTGTCGATATATATTTAGTTTCCGACAGTACGGTATGTAAAATTTAAAAAATGCGAAAATATTTATATTTTGTTACCATGGCAACCATTTCTTCTATCTTTCCTATGAAGTACAAGAGTGGTCTTCAAAAGATTTCAATGGTAAAATGAGAATATACATTTTAAAGAGCACCTAAAAAATAATTGATTTTTGAAGTTGAAGCAAATTTTGAGAAAAAAAACTGAAAAACTACATCAGTAAAGTACTAATACTCTTTGGCCGATTGGGTTTAAAAGCTTATTTTCACGCCCTATGGGGGTGACTAACTTAAATATAAAATTTCAACCTCCTAGCTCAATTTCTTCGTGCTTTATTTGGATACCAAATGGCTTAAATAGAAATGCCTGGACCCCCAATAGATATTTTAAATAAAAACGGTTATCGTATAAAGTCTTATATGGCCTGAGTGTGAGGAGTGTGAATGAGAAAAAAGTGTGAGTGTTTTTATAAAAAGAAAAAAAAATTCTGTTTTTGTTTTATTACGACAAATTTTTTTTATTCCATTTAATTGTTTGAAAGTTATCTCTCTCAATAAATGCACAGTAGCACTTACACTTCCTTCCTTTTTTTATTTTTTAATTGTCATAAATACCTCTCCCAAAAATATTTCCTCATTTCGTCATTTACAACAGTTTATTTTATTGATAAAAAAAAGGATTGTTCTTTCCCTTTCAGTAAAAAATTTATCTTTTGATATGATTATTATAATCTTTTTTTTCCTTTTATTTTTTTACAAACTTTCTTCCAACGCATCTAATCTAATTAATATTCATCAACATAACCTAATGATTTTGGCCTTAATTTAGACATCAGATTTATTCTTTTTTATTTAACCATTCAATTTTGTGGTTAATTCACTCACATTCACTCGCATATGGACATTTTTGTCTTATTTATTTATTTAATTTTTAAATTAGATTTGAGAAAAATGTGACATGTGATTGATGTCAGCAAAAACAAAATACAATAAACAAATCAAAATGCTTAATTTATAATAAATAGCCAAATATAATAATCAATCATTTTTTTTTTTTTTAATGACAGGTGTTTTTATTTTCAAATTTATAAAAGTACAATTTGATTTCTTGAATAGCGAGATTCTAAAAAAATAATTGCTTTAGGGAGGCTCTTTGATAGCCGAATGCAACATGTGTGGATGGTGGATACAAATAGCTTGACGTATTACAATAAAATTTTATATACAAACATTCAATCATGATCATCTTTTGATAACAATTTAATTTCAATTATAGGTTCTAAACTGAAAAATGAAAATATCTTCTCAATAATCAATGTCGCTATTTTCTCTCTATTATTTATAATTTTTTTTTGAAATTTTAGGGGTCCTCGCCCTTGACCCTGACCCTGAATTATAGAGTTATCTTTATTATCAAGTTAAGGCCTTCAGGAGGGCACAATGAATTTTTAGTTTTTTTTTTTTATGTGTTTTTTAATGATTTAAATTTGTGAGCATTTTACATAACATTTTACACATTGGGTTTGAATGGGAGCTGAATGTAATTAATATGCCTCCCTGATAGATCGTTATTTAATTTTATTAATAAGAGGGTAGAAAATGAGAGTTGCAGCTCTAAATTGCGTTTTGTATTAAATTTTATAAAATGTCTATCAAAGAACATAAGAGGGTTTCTATTGACTCTGTCGACCGAAACGTCGCTGTGAGTTCGAATGCAATAAAAAAATAATAATCATAGCTGCTTGGCCTTTTATTTATCCTGCTACATACCTTGCCTTACATTTTACATAATAGAATGCTTTTTTTTTTAATTACGATTAATTAAAAATATTTTTTTTGTTTTTATAGAAAAAAAAAAAAACATTATAAAAATTGTAATTTTTTTTTTTTTTAATCTAGAAATCATTAATACTCCAACCTATTCAATAATTAAATGAAATGGTGACAAAGTAAAATATAAATTTCTTATTTATTAAAAAATTAACGGTTAAGTAGTTCAGCACTCTTGCAAAAGATGGCAGGCTAGTCTAACAGCGGCATTATCAGATCACTTATGAGCCTATATTTTTATATTTTCATGCTCTTATAAATGATATATAATATATAGTCCCCGCCCGGGGGGGGGCCCCCCCCGGGATTTTGGTTTTTTGAATAATAATATTTATAAACTATTAATTATTAAAAGATCATCGAAAATTAATCAAATATAGTACAGGAGGTTAAATATAGCCCTACTATCCTGCGATCTGTTGGCAAATTTTTGTAATAGTTGGGCTTTTTGGCTAAATTTTTAAGACACCTAATGCCATCTTATCGGCAAAACCATGCGGACAGCCTCCTGTAGGAATATATCTTGGGTAGGTTTCCATTTTTTTTTCCTGAAGGAAATTTTTGGCAATATGTGAATTTATTTCACCCTTTTATTACCCATCTTATTAATTTATCAATTCTCTCTCTTATTTTGATTTAATAATCATGATTAATAATATTAATAAATTTCACTTCATCTAGGAAAAGAAAATATTTCCCATTAAAACGTATCGATATATACCTTTATAATAAATCATTTAAAAATTCTTTTGGTGCTTTCACGATTATGAATTACTATTATAACTATTAAAAAATTTTATTGATGAATTTCTAATAAATATCAGGAATAACGTGAAAGCATTTTAATTATTATTCAAAAAAAATTTTTTTTTTTGTTAGTGATTAGGCAACAAAGAAAAGTATAAAATTAAACCGTAGCAGAAATGTTTAGCTAGAGCGTGAATTTTGAAATTTAATTAATTATTAAATTAAAATATAAGAGAAGTGATTAACTTCTTATTTCATTGTCAAAGTCAGTCTGATAAAATTTATATTAAATCTACTTTGGTGTTTTTGTTTTTGTTCATATTCAAGTGGATCTCCGTTCAGGGGTAAAATGAAAGGAAAAGAACATCTATTTAGTAAAAAATTTGTCCTGTTTTTTTGGCTATTGATTGTATTATTTTGCCTTTATTTTATTCATAGTAACATTTATTAAAATAGAAACATCTTTAATTTCAAACTGTCGTGATTATTGTTTGAAACTACCACAATTAAGCACTTCCTCTCTTAAATTATTGTATTTATTTTAAATAAATACAAGCGATTAAAAAAAAAAAGTTATATCATAGGACAATTGAAAAACTACACGCATCACGAGTCAAATTTAATTGTTTTATTTGACTTAATTAAATAACGAAAGAAATTTTTGGATGAAAATTTTTAGAGTGGAAATTGAATTTTTGTCATTTTTTTTTTTTCTATTTAATCAAATACTTATTTCATAATGAATTTGTATAAAAAAAAATATTTTTTTATAAAAAATAAATTAGAAACAACTGAACCTCGAACAATAAAAATTTGTCTTTTTTATGTCAATGGCGTATTCAAATAGTTGGAGGCTTGTTTTCGTCAGAGGTGAAGGATTTTACAAAATTTGAAACTTCTTTAAAAAAATTGGTCAATAGATCATACATATACAGTGCACTCCATGCATGGGCGTAACTAGAGAATTTGGCTGGGGGGGCATGGGACTAGCTATCCTCGCTGGGGGGGGGGCATGGGACCATCTTTCCTCCGGGGGCCTGGAAAGCCCCAAATTTTCTCAATTTTTCTTGGGGCAAGGGGGAGCTTTCTGGGGAGGGGCCGAGCCCTGCCCGGCACCTCCCTAGTTACGCCCATGACTCCATGTCTTTTTATCGTATCTACCAATAAAACAAACACAAAAGATCATACATATTCTCAGAAAAAAATATAATTTATCGACTCCTTTTTTGTTTTTACTGGTAGATAGGCAACCCAAATGACCAACTCACTAATTTTAATTTATTGTATATTTTCTCCAAAATTGCTCTAAAGCACTATTTTGGAAATTAAAATTGAGTATACTTGGCTGAGTTTAGAAAAGTTAAAGGTGCAAATTAAATTATAATATTATATTTTTTTATTATTTTTTAATATGATGCTCATTTGGGTTGCCTTTCTTTCTGAAACAAAAAAGGATGCGACCGAATCGTTTCTTTTGAATTAGGGTGTTTTTGTTGGTGATGATAAGATTTCAGAAAAAATTTTATTTTTTTGTTCCTTTCTTAATACATAGGCCCTATGTATTGGTTGCCCTTAGCATCATTAACCCTCTAACTCACAGTGAGGTCAGTTCGGACCCAGACTATATTTCGTTACTCACTGTTACTTTATCTTTAATGGTAGAACATTGCTGTTCTATGACTGACTGTTTTTAATTTTCTAAGAAGTTTCCGAATTTATTTTTATTTCTTTCGGGATCTCAGGCCATATATTCTATATGTTTGGAATCCGAGCGGACCCAATGAGATTTAATTCTATTAAAATTGAATTATTTATTTCTAAAATTTTTAAATCATCTATTTACAATTTTTAAAATTTCAGCAAATGCTGATCTCTCAATATTTTTATATCTTCGATATTTTTTCTTTGTATATCACATTTTAATATAATGGGCCAACTAACAAAATTTACGAAAGAAAGTGAAAAACAATTTAGGAGAGGAATTATTAGACTATGTTGAAATATTTTTTATTATCAATGATTTAGTCGAGTGGACAAAAGTGAGAGCGTTTAGCTGTTTTAGAGCTATAGTTATGTTATAGATCAATAATCATTTTTGTGTTTTTTAATTATTATATAAGAAGATTTGTATTTTGAAGCTCGTGTCGTCACAGAAGGCGAATAGTGAAATGAGAGAAGAGAGGGAGGGGAGGAGGGTTTATTCGTTCGTTGGGCAAAGAAAGAAGAGAGGTGGATGGATGGATGGTTGGTTGGATGGTGGAGAGTGAAAGGTCTTGTTGCTTTTTGCTTGCACTCGACATGCAGTCTGTTGTTGTTGCTCTTCGGTTGTGAATCGATCGATGGTGACAGTTCTTCTCTTCTTCTTTCTCTTCACTTGACACTGACATTTTAATCAAAATCATGGTCAGCCTACAACAAATTCAACTACAGGTCAGAATAATTGAATTTTTTTTTTTTTGGTGTTCATGGTGCATTCAAGTCTCTATTATATTCTTGGAAAATTTGTCATCCAAATAAACATACCATTTTCAGTGTTTTTAAGGTTGCATATTTTGTTCTCGTGTTTTGGGTTATTTCTTTACCTTAGGTTTTTTAAGAGATATTTTTTTTATGTTAGATATTGCGAAGAAATAGAATTCTTTTAGGGTTGAATACATAGAAAAAATTGTGAAATGAGAAAATGGAAATCGAAACAATTAGAATTAATATTATATTAGGGCATTTTTCTAACTTAAATTTGTTGTGTAATTTTGCTATCGTAAAAATAGTTTTAGTTCAATTTTGTGAAGTTATGTAGTAATAGTAATAGTTTAATAATAGAGTTTTTTTTCTCATTCACACTCACACACACACACATTCACACAGTCTTTTTGGCAACTTAGGCCATATAAGACTTTGACGATAACCGTTATTTCATGAAAATATCTATTGTGGGTCCAGGCATTTCTATTAAAGCCATTTGGTACCCAAATGTCTTAAATAAAATCATCGGACTGCCTGGGGTCCGAACCCGCGACGTTCGGTATAGAAGGTAGGCCCGCTACCAACTAGACCAAGCCCGTAGGCAATATTATAGTTCATTGTAGAAGACTTCAATAAACAAACAAGAAATTTAATTCAGAGAGTTGTCCATCTCTTAAAACAGATTCTAGCTAAAATGTCTTCCTTCGTTAATAAAAAACAAAATTATGATCCTAGACAATTTGTTATTTCTTCAAAATCACATTTCAGTACATGTTCTTCGTCCATTTAGTATAGAATTTTGTCCTATAAACTTATATCAAGTATATATGTATACTGTATATTTTAAGTCTTAGGTATTATTAAAAATATTGGATTCACTGTCAGGTACATCCCTTGGCATTGAATATAATCAATATGGTTATTATCAGTATCATTAACCTCGGCCAGAGAGGCGTCTCTTTAGGCCTATATATTAATATTAAAATATGAAAAAAAGGAGGGTTGAGTTCAAAAGCCCGGTGTTTTAAATTTTCAATGAATTCATTTCAAATGATTTATTTACTTTGATCCAAAAGATCACATTCTCTGCGATATTGACCAAACCTTCTCGTTGTATCATTATTAATAGGCTATATTATTAAAGAAATAAAAATATATACCTTTACATTTGTTATGACGACTTCAAGATAAAGTAGTGATTTATTTTTCTTGTAGATTTCTGAGAAAATTAACTAGCTTCTATCACTTGACATATCTTAACATATTAAACTAATTTGTCTATTTTATTATAAAACAATAAATAACTTTTGTACAATAATTTTTATTTAGCTTGCAACTTAGAATCGGGATAATCATATTACAGTAAATGAGATCCGATAATTTTAATCAGGGTAATTTTTTTCTGCTCTATTTTCTAGTACATATACAGACTGTAACAATTGTAGTGACAGATATTGAAATCCCTTTTATTAAGCTTAGATAAATATGAAGAAATAAAATAGCATTTTGAGGCCTCAGCGCCCTCCTCTCGGGCAGGGATAAATTTTGATTTTTTTTTAAATAAAATATAAATAACTACTCTTAAAATTTAAGGTTGTTCGGATAGTAAGTCATAATAGAAACTATTTTTTTTTTTAAATAAAATTAAAAATTTGAATGCATAAATTCATTATTATAATTTACTCATGACTTATCATAATTTATAATTGGATTAAGTTAATAATTTAATTACCAAATTAATAAATGAATGACTTTTGACTCAAGTATTTAGTGAACCTTTAGGGACACACAGGGATATACATGTCCACACCTGAGACACACAGGGATACACACGCTCGCACCAGGGACACACAGTTTTTCTTTTGGCCACTTTAGATCTACTGTGTGTGTTCCTGGTGCGGGTAGATCTAAAGTGAGCAGAAGAAAAATGTGTGTCCCTGGTGCGGGTGTGTTTATCCCTGTGTGTCCCTGGTGTGGACGTCTATATCCCTGTGAGTCCCTAAAGTTCCACAATGCAGGCCTGCTGCGGGCGTGTGGATCCCTCGATCATTTTTAATCATTTTTACTCGGGTAATGCAAATCAGTTTAGACACAATGGACGACTTGCGAGAAAAAGTATCATAAATTGGAAAAAAAAGGCAAGTTTTGACTTTATTGTTAAAATATCTTTAAAAGCCCTCGTCAGAAACTTTTGATTTGATTTTTAACGTATTATACGGAAGTTAATTGATAAAATGTAAGTTTTTTTGTTTTTTATATATATCAGGAGTGGCTATATCTTTCGATATGTGTGCGTTTCGTCGACATTTCCCTTAGATGCCTACATGTTAAATATCAATTTTTTAATAATTAATGACACGATAACCCTGCGTCAGATCTGCTTCAAAAAATTATTTTATACCTATGTGATAGTGATTAATAACATATTAAAAAATTAGCTTTTAATCTATATAGGTGCTTATGTCAGAACAATCTTAATATATCTTTAGCAAGAGCAGTCATATATGCGTCCGAACTAATTCTTAAGCATTAAATTAATGTCATTTCATATAATTAATTCTCTCCATCTATTATTAGATTGAGACACATAAAAGAATTTCACTTTCAATTTCAATATTAAAAATGCGTGTAGTATGACCAACACTATTTTTTTTTTTTGTAATATTTGAAATTCCTTCGAAGGCTATTTGCGGTTTAACGTCCCTGTCACGACGAGGTCAGTCTTTTTTTCTATATTATGCAAATACATGATGATTGATCTATATCCAAATAAATTCCCAGTATATACGTAAGTGAGCATGCACGCAAACGCGTGGGAATAAAAACCAACTGACTATTTAGATGAATTTGCACCCTCCATTGAGTTTGGGAATTTGTCGTCACACAATGATTGCTTCAATATTGTCACTTTGTTGTTTTTTTTTAATTACGTCATAGCTACGAATCATCTGGATACGGAAGAAATGCAATATCTAAGAATGATTAATTGATTTAGATTAATTCGTTCGGGTATTATTTAACTATGAAAAATTCGGCGCCACCTTTAATTATTATAGAGATTTAAGTATTTATTTGTTTTAATGGCTATTTGCTAAATCTTTTTCGCTTGGGATTTTAGAAATAAATGCCCGCTGACTATTCCTTCGAATCGCTATAATATCCATGAGAAATTAAAAAGAATTCGATTTTTTTTTAATGTTCTTTTCGAATTATCTGAATTTATAATGAAATATCTTTAAATTTATTTCCTAACTAACTGCAGGGTGTTGACCAGAAATTTTTTTTGAAGAAGGGGAGGTTTTTGTTTATCCGGGTGATTGCTCTCTCTCCCGCTCCCTCCACGGGTAATCGCAAAAAATTCGTGGCCACGGGGGACCCTTCTCCAAATGAATAAATATATTTTTACTTTCTCTTGCCTATATATGTAAGCTTATAGGCCTATAAGCTATATAGAGAGAAGGTATTGGTTTCATGTCAAAAATTCGATATCGAGATTTTGATGGATATACACGTTTTGAGGTCCCCTGAGTTAAAAATAAAAAGTGTTTTTCGCAACATGATCTGCCTGTGTGTCTGTGAACAAACTATCCCAAGAACGAAAAGAGCTAAGAGGTTGAGATTTTATATTTAAGCTAGCATAAAGTACTAGTATTTTACTGATGCACTTTTTCACTTTTTTTTCAATTTTCTCCAAATTCGCTCCAAAGATTTTGATTAATTAAATTTAAATTAAAATCAATTATTTTTTAGGTGCTCTTTAAAATGTATATTCTCATTTTGTCTTTGAAATCTTTTGAAGTCCACTTTACTCTTGTACTTTTTTTTTTATAAAAAACACTCATACTTTTTTCCCATTCACACTCACACTCACACAGTCTTTTCGGCAATTTAGGCCATTTATACGATAACCGTTATTATGAATGAATTGGATACCAAATGGCTTAAATAAAATCATCGGACTGCCTGGCAACCTGAAATAACCTTTCAGCTTTTGCTCTTCTTTTTCAAAATTATAGGAAATAATATCACAAAATCGATGTGTAAATGATGATAGTGGTACAAAATGCAAGTGTTTTTTTTTTTTTTTTTATATTACAATTTATTTTGAATCCTAATATCCCGGGAGTCTGAATAAATCTGATTCCTTGAATATCCGTCCATAGTTCATGGAGATATTTTGTTCCTTACTAAAATGATAACAACTCCTTAAAAGTGGGTTAGTCTACCCTTATACTGAATTAATGATAATTAGATTATCTACATATTAAAAACAAATTCACATCCAAGAGTTTTGACGTTGTACTTAATAAACAGACAAAACGTCAGACAGACTTTTATATAATAAAATATATTCTTATGTTAAATTCGAACGTTATCGTTATAACTCCGCCTGGGTAGATGTAGATAAAAGAATAGCCAAAAAAAATTATACAATTCCTAATCACAATGAAACCAGGAAGATAAAAGTGTGATAATTTTTTTTATTTAAATATAATTCTAATATTAATCAGTGCATAAATGATATATCATTGAAATATGTATGTAATTTAATAGCGTTAGAGCTATTTGTTTCTCAATAGGAGAAATATGTACATATTTAAATATTTGTTATTACAATAAGTTATGCTCTATTTAGTGTATAAAACTATTACTTATTGGCTACCAAATGATTTAAATAAATATGGATTTATAGTGGATGGAATTCTGAAAATAAGCTGTCGCCCCCACTTGAAATATCTATTAAAACGCTCGCCAGAAACTATTTAATTCTTTCAAATATGTAATATTTTAAATTGTAAATGGCCTCTGTAGCCGAAAGAGTATAATTAAATTAAAAAGGTTATTGAGTTCTTAGGTATTTTTGGAAACTAAACTTATCTCAGAATTGATGGATGACTGAGATTTACTCTGTTTGTTGCAAGTGGACAAGTAAGGTAATTGATCATTTTCAAAAGAATTATTCTCGAAAATTTTATTGGTCTGAATTTCGAATAAAAAGTCAATAAAATTTTCGACAATAATTTTTTTAATTAATTATTAATTATCTTACTTGTCCACAATACAATAAACCTCCGTCATCTATCAATCCTAATTAAAACTGTAATATATTTCGACACAAAAAAACTGTTTAAAAATCAGTAGATCACATAACTTTCAATGACCGAAGATAAAAGAAAGTTCACTTGTGTCGGAGCAAGTGCACAGTACTTGAAAACGACTGCAGAATAAGCAGTCGAAACGTTGTACAGTGAGCGCCACAATTAAGTCCCCACTTAATAGCTAGAGCCTTAAGTATATGGTATAGTATATGGTGAAATAATTGAATTTTTTATGAAATATGTCCTAAAAAAATTTATATTTAATGTTACTTGCACAATTGACAAAAAAAATTATACACTGTAAAAAAAATTTCGATGATTTTACAATTTTTTTGTTGTAAGCAAATTTCCAAGACCAATAGATACTAAATTTACTATACAGTTGAATTATATTTTTACAAAACTCTTTGCAAAAATCGTTTACAAATGTGTGGTAATTTTACTAATATTTAGCAATTTTCGAGTCCAAATGTCTGGTAATTTTACCAATATTTAGCAATTTTCGAGTCCAAATTTGGTAATTTTACTAATATTTAGCAATTTTACAATCCAAATGTCTGGTAATTTTACAAATATTTAGCAATTTTACAATCCAAATGTTTGTAATTTTACTAATATTTAGAAAAAAGAAAAAAAAATTTACGACTGGACCCATCATAGGTTATTGACCTTTAGGGGACGTCTCTACCTGAATGGAGTGAAATAAATATTTTTATTTAATGAAAAATTCCTCCAGGATTTGAACACTGACCTTTTTTGTAGAAGCCTGCTGCCTAGTCCATTTGACCACCGAATCACCTGTTAACTAATGATCTATCTCTGCTATTTGGCATTCAAGTATGACTTCATTGTAAACTATTTTTACTAAATAATAAAATAAAGCCCTCGGGGCATGGCGTAGAGGTTAGCGTGCTAACCTCCTATACCAAACGTCGCGGGTTCGGACCCCAGGCAGTCCGATGATTTTATTTAAGCCAATTGGATACCAAATGGCTTAAATAAGAATGCCTGGACCCCTATATGTATATTTATATAATAACGGTTATCGTCTAAAGTCTTAAATGGCCTGAGTTGCCGAAAAGACTGTGTGAATGTGTGTGTGAGTGTGAGTGTGAATGAGAAAAAAGTGTGAATGTTTTAAAAAAAAAAAAAAAAAAAAAAAAAAAATAAAAAAAAAAATAAACTTAAAGTTATCATAATATTATTATTTTTTGTATTATTATAACTTAAATAAATCCTTATAGTGCCAAAAATGTCTTTATTAAGAAAGCTAAAAAGCAGTCGAAACAAAGTCGGCCATGTGGACCGTCTCAGAGAGACTTAAAAGGAAAATTACAATACCCTTGTATTGTAAAATTAGAAACCTTTTTGTAAAATTACAAACCCTTTTCTAAAATTACAAACCGTGTTCTAAAATTACAATGCCGTTGTATTGTAAAATTAGAAATCATATGGTAAAATTACAATATTTACTCTAATTTTCCAAGAGAATTGTAATTTTAAAATGTTTTTTGGTTGTAAAAATTTTTTGAATGCATAGATTTGTAAATTTAGTATACAAATGTATGGTAGTTATCATTTACAAGGAAAATTTGTAAATTTACTATACTAAAACATACTAAAATTAAAATTTTTTTTTTTACAGTGTATATAATCCAATGAAAACAAAAAACTTTAATGTTAATTTTCTCAAAACACGGTAGAAGGCGCTTGACACACTAATGCGTAAAGGATCCATTTAATCATATCATCAATTTGGGGAATATCCATTAGATCACAACATAGTAGTATAAAAAAAAATAGGGAGAAGGGCATGGAATAAAAAATTACAAACTAAACTCTTTCCCTCAACAGGATAGTCACATCTTATATCCGGGTGAATAAATCAGTCTATAAATAAATAAATAAAATGACTAGACTAACTAGACCACCTTGACTTGGAAGAAAATTTCAATTACATTCGTGTTTATTTAACAATTTTTCTTAGAGAAATTTAATACAATATCATATTATCAATATTATTGAACTTTGATCTCGCGTCCTTAACTTAGAGAAAAAGAACGTGGGTTTGGTTCTCACCTTTAAATTCTATTCAATAATATCACACCCTCATTTGTATACGTATCGTGAAAATAAATTAGTATTTCGGCACCTAGTTAGACACCCAGTAAAAGAAGCAACTTCTTAATTACATATACATATGTAAATTAAAATTAGTTCATACTTGGTTTGTTCTTTTCGAAATATAATTAATAAATGACCAACTAAATATGCAAAAATTAATAATAATAAAAGAAATTTATGAGAAAATTTCTTTATATAATTAAAAAGTGACTCTAAAAAACAAAAATCTTCTATCCACCATTATATAATTAAATCAACAAAATTAATTTAAAGCATGAGGGTTGTTATATAAAAGTGATTTATTATTTAGTAGAGCATAAAATTTAGTTTTAAAATTTTTCTTTTTAAATAGACGTCATCAATCATTAATTTAACGTATTTCTAAAAATTCTTATAGTTATCAGTTTGACTGACGTGTATTTATTTTATTTTGTCAAAGGATATATAGATTCAAATTAATTAAAATTTAGATAAGGAAGTTATTAAATTAAAATATAATTGTGAGTGCCCCGTGCAGGTTTCGGCCTCCCAATTTTGTATCTCAAATAACTTAGACCAGAGGTTCCCAAACTTTCCGGGCGCCCTTAATATATCAAAATTTTTCCGTGTCGCCCTATGTCAATTCTCAAGGCAAATTTTTTGTTACTAATAGTTTTTCTGTATTTCAAATCCAGATACATTCGTATCTGATTGATATGCAATCAGTGGCGCCATTTGAACTTTTTCTTTAGGGGGGGGGGAACATTTTTTTTTTCTTAAATTTACTTACAAATAGGTACTCAAATTAGGCCAAAAGATATTTAATTTAATTAATTGTTTAATTTTGTACAGTTGAAAGATTTTATTTAGAATAATATAAAATTTTATAAAAATCAGAGCCCTTGGGAATGAGAAAAAAGTGTGAATGTTTAAAAAAAAAAAAAAAAAATGCAAAATATTATTTTTACAGTGGTAATTTTTTTAGGATAATATTTGTATGGTATAAATTTATTAAATATTTTTTGATTAAAT